>JARKIC010001229.1:0-140856 GCA_029378375.1 Mycena olivaceomarginata
GAGGACAACCGTGGTCGAGCCAACTGGACGGACATTCCTAGGCATCGATAAAACCCGCGGTGTGAATCGTTTGGACTGATTACATATGTTTCGCTGATGGTTGGGTCCAAGAGGTGGTTCAGATCTCCTCGTGGACGGAGCCATTCCTTGAGGTCATCGATGTCGACCCACGCGGTGTCGGAAAACAATTGCGGGTGCTTGGTCCTGAAGTTCGTGGGGAACGACTACAGAACATCAGCCTGTATCAAACGGGAGATTGAGAGACATGCCTCATCCCGAAAACTGCTCTAGAACCGTGTGGGGAGGCACATCAGAAGCGCTTCAAGTTCCGCCATTACGTGGTGTCGTGGCGGCGGGAACGTGGGGGAAGGAAGCAGACTAGCAGATCAGTCTAGATCAGTAGTAACGGCAATCCACTGCCAAGCCATGATAGCTGAGTGGTGTGTCGGGTTTCCTGGAATCGTGTCGGATTTCCTGAAGACCATGTCGCTTGCGGCGGAATGTGTCGGATTTCCTGATCTGCGTGCAGGTTTTCCTTGGTGTGTCAGATTTACTAATTTTTGACAGGTGTGTCGCTGTGTCGGGTTTTGTATATACTCCTATCACCCAAATATAACCCAAGTCCTTCCAAAATAAGCAGTGACGCCCACGGAAATAAGACAGGGATCAGAAATAGGATGATCAGAGGATGCAAGAGCAGAGATCCAGATGAGTGGTAGTCCCTTGTACAGGGCCTAACAGTAGGTTGAAGGAAGAGGTTTGTTTCAGAGAGGAGAATGGAACAGGTGGTGTGCCACTTATTGCTTCAGAAATAACCTGAAGCGATCTTGGTGTACAGTATGTCACTCCATCGGAGGAATAACAATACTGACACTGCTAGGATGCTAAGCTTCACAGCTATAGAAATTGTGTGCTCCAAGCGCACTATTCCACTCTATTGACCATCCAGAAATAAGACCAAGATGGTCGAACACAAGATATCACCAGAAATTGGCCTGAGTGATAATCGAATGATTGGAAATAAGATATTTAGGGCTTCGCAGCCACGAATTATGTGTGTACGAAGACCCTAATCCACAGGCATGCACCCACTAACTGGAGGGTAGGACCTCCCCTAACTCCAAACACTCCTGACTACTTATACAAAATGTGACACTAAATATCTGTGAGTAATAGGGCCTTTTACCCCGTTTATCCAGCTGTTTATCCGTCAGAAAACCATCCGAGCTAGTTTCCCATTGCTTCCCAACCTCTATGACCTTATTCCCATGACACAAAACCTCGGAACAAAGATTGCTAGCCTTGATCTGCTGAATCAGACTACCCCAGCCTCATCTCTCATTGGTTCCAGGAATAGAATGCACAGCAGGACACCACAATGCGCAGCCTAGCATCGCCTCCAAGGCCTATGCCAAGCTTGGGCTCAGTAGCCCAGTTTACAACCAACAGTTCAGAGATCAATGCTATTCCAACACCTTGGAAATGAGTTTACCTCCAGTTCAGCCTTCAGATATGGATAGTCCCAAGCTATAGCTTTCGGATGATACCCATATCATGGCCCTTCCAGAATGGGTTCTTAGTCTCGAAGGAATTACTATTCCAGTCAAGACTACACCCATCTGATCCTTATTTCCAGGTTCGGTGAAACAGTGCACTAGAGTGTGGCCATGTAATCTAATGAAATCAACTAGAGAGTGAAGCGAGCTAGTCACTAATCACAATCCAACCAAGATCAAAACAAAACACTAATCCGATCCTAAAGCTCGTGTGTGTGTGTTCGGGGAGGTAGGGTACATGTCACCTGTCAAGAGGGTGTGCAATGGAGGAATAAAGCTTTGTTTCAATAGCAAACTATGCGGTCTGAGCACAGTTATGCAGGGGTAGCAGGGACTTCACACCAACAGTATATCAAGACTCAAGTAAACCCTTGACTTGTCCAAAGTCTTCAGCTTCCTTGTGAGTGTCAGACCCTAGCACTAACTGGCAGCTAGCCAAGAAGCAGAATAGGTAGGCAGACTTTCGGCAGACGGACATTTGACTCGTAACTCTCTTGCGAGAATGGCGGCAATCAACAAGCAGGTGCAGTTACACAGATGGTGAGGGCAGGGCTGGTGTGCTCACGCTTACACTGCTGGCGGCCACTCTAGTTCGAGGCGTGAGTTTACGTTCTAAACTGGCTCTTCACAATTGAATTGCACGAGACCTAAGTCTAGCGGGTCTCTTCACCAAGGTTGAATGTGTAACACTTATATCTGGGCAATGGTATCGTCCTGTCAATGTCCCGTGTCTTACAATCTTTATCTGTGTGTCTTCAAATCTCTGATATCTTTCCAAACAAATCTAGAGTCTACTATATTGCCCGTATATCTGGGGGGATAGTTTACTGGATAATACAGAGTACACAGCTGGCTTTTATACATTTCCGAGAGAAGTAAAGGAGATAGACGGAATGAATAGGAACAATAAAGGGTGGGAGCCTGAGTAGTGAATGGCCAATGGCGTAGAAGACATTCTCAACCATGGGTATTATGACCTGCTACCGGGGCTAGTCCACGTGTATTTCTCTAGCATGCCATAAGACGTGCTTAGTTGTCTTGGTTTCCATCTTTCTGACTGAGCAAGTCAGTCTTAGTCAATTCCTATTCAACTTCTGTATCAGTCCCGTACTTCACAAGCTCAGTGGAACTCATAGTACATATCAAGCGGATTGACAATATAGCGCGGCGCTATACTGGTCCACCAGTATAGTGACCAGTGAAATATAGCGCGGCGCTATTCTGTAGTGCCAATCCTCATCAATCATATCAGTAAATCCTTGATGCGAGGCCCGCATCTTTCTAACAGTCAGATCTGCCCGAGTAACCACAGTGATGGTTAACTCAGTAACATGTCTTCATCCCAATCTAATCAGTCACTACGTTCCGCTGTCGGCTAGCCTCAGTCTGCCGAGGTCCGCCCGGGTCTGGCTGGGTCTGGTCAGCCGATCACAGGCTGTGCGTAGCCGGCCGCACACGGCAGCACACGGTCTGTCTGATTGGCTAGCCAGACCCAGCCAGACCCGGCCAGACTTCGGCAAGTCTGGCTAGCCGACGTCGGAACGTAGTGAGTTGGTCTTACAGTCGGATGGCTCATAATGCATAAGCTCATAATGCATACCTGCCAAAATTTCTCATAATGCATCGGATTTTGGATCCACCAAAATGCATTTTACCACTGTACACACAAGGTCATAATGCATAAATGGTCATGATGCATCAACTTCGGTCAAATCCTGCTCAATTTAGCAGGGAACTGACCTTATGCATTATGAGCCATCCAACTGTATACACAAAATGGCACAGCGCTATATCTCTGCCGGCCCTAATGTGGTTGTACCAGTCCTGACCTCGTATATCTTGTTTTAATAGTCATCAGACTATTCAGAGGCCATTGAAGCGGCAAGTCAATAATTCTGAGTAGTTCCCTGATGTTTCACCTCCAGCGCATAAGACAATGGTTTACCGCCACCATCTATAGCTCAGTGTAGAATATCATAGTCAGGACGTAACAGCCTTTTGGGCTGCCTTGTCAAGTCTACTCAATCCTTCATAGTTGATTTGTTACACTGACTTTCGGCCATCAATAGTGTAGCCTACCACCCCAGGGAGGGTGTACGCTCATAATCTAATGCCTCACTTCTGCCCACTAATAGGTTCAAAATGAAATAAAAACTGGTGTTTTCATGCATGTTTTGGTACACGCCCTATCACCGATGAGAACACATTTGATAGAGTGCATGTTGAGTTTGGGGTTGTGTCCACAAATGAGGACAAACACGTGGCACCCAATCTCACGCAAGTAAGTGATATTCGGTTTGAAACCCTCCATCGCCTCGAATGGTGTCCCACCTCCCTGCGACTTAGTAGGACAGTGAGATATGCAGCCATAACGACAAACTCGTCCCACAGGAAAAGCGGTGTGTTGCATGAGAGCATCATGGCGCACACTTTGTTGACGATAGTGAGGTGGAACCGCTCAACTTTGCCATTCTGGGCTGACATCTCAGGCAAGGTGTATTGAATAGTGATCCCCTGAGTTGCACAGAACACAGTGAACTTGTGAGATTTGAGTTCTCTATTATCAATGTTGTATGCCTTCACCCGCTTGCCCATACGTGTTTCGATAGCCAACTGCCATGCCATGAGGGCGTCGAGAGCACACACCTTGTCTGCGATAGGAATGCAATATCCAGCTGCTGTTGCATTATCTACGATGTCCAAGATGTAGTTATTCCCACTCCACGATCAGGTGTCAAACACCACACACAAATCCACGAACACCAGCTCCAGCGCCTCCTTAGACTTGTCCCCCTTGCACAGTTTAGGTATCACGGCAGCGACCTGTTTACCGCGAAAACAAGTGTCACAAGGGGTCGCTTTGGAGGGGGGGTCTAATTCCATACCATCAACCAATTGGTGTTGGAAAAGGTCCGCAACGGCTTGGTGGTGCGCATGGCCGAGGCAGCGGTGGAGACAGTCAATGGAGACAGCGGATGCAGCGATGGGAGGACAGAAAACTGGGCTGGGAGACGGGGAACAGTGGAGCATGTAGAGACCGCAAGTAGGTTGCAACGAGCCAGTGCAGACTACGTTGCCAGGAACATCTGTGATCCAAGCAGTGGTGGGCCGGTGTCATCGAAATGGCAAGTGTATGAGTTGTTGCGACAAAGGCAAGAGACAGACATTAAACGAATAGACATGTTTGGGACGAAAAGGGCATGGCACATGATGAACTTGTCGATGATAACAGTGCCAGTGCCGAGGGCGTTGATGGAACTCCCCTGGAAACCTTTGACAGTGCGAGGTGGGATAGGCGTGAAAGTGGCGAAATCCTTGTGGCAAGGGGAGATATCAATATTGGTGTCCGTGTCCGCATACAGCTCATAGTCGCCAGATGATGCATCATTGGCGGTGAAGGCGCCCCAGTCAAGCGAGACATGGAGGTCGTCCTCAACGTGGAATGTCTCGAGGTTGTACATGGCATCCATGACGTTGTCTGTGTAGAGAGCGGTATACTCGCTGACGTGAGTGAATTGGGCAGCCAGAGGAGGCATGGGAGCAGCAGGAGTGGGAGGCGCGAGGCGGAAATTGGTGCCTTCAATAGTGAAACACACATACCTGTCCTTGTCACATCCGACCTTCATGTGTCCACCCACTTTGCCGCCATCCACACGCTTCTTCGACATGGCCTCGTTGACCAACTTCCCCGCCATCCCCCCCCCAGGAGCGACACAGTACGGAAAACTGTGTCCCCGGGCGATTTGCATGCCGGATTGTTGCAGTGCTCCTGCTCCCTCTGCCTTGGCTTCTTGCCACTCGGCTTCGTACTCGTGGCAGCAAGCACGGTGAGCAAGAACAACTTGGGTATCTGTTGTTTCACACCAAGCCGGGCCATGATGTAGGTGGGGTCGAGGTCGGGGACTGCAAGGAAAGAATCAATGAATGCGGGGAAAGGGATAACACATGGAGAAGGAGCACAGTATGGATGCCCTCGGCGGTGGGCGCTTCACCAGCCCAGACGGCTTTATTCAGCTCTGAGATCCTGTCGAGGGTGGCGGCCCACGAGTCGGGATCATCCGCGAACTGGATACCCATCGCCAAATGGAGCTTGTTCACCTGGTCAAGGGGACCCCGCTTCATGTGGCGAGTGTGGATGGTGGCCCACATATCTGCAGCAGAGGTACACAGCTCGACGTAGGTGTGCTTGGACAAAGCACAGGTGAGGGATAGAAACGAGCGAATGGCGACGTTGTTGTCGTGCCATATGCAATGAGCACACAGGTACATGTCGAAGGAAGGGCACAGCTTGTTCGGGTCCAGCCAGCGCATAGCGCCTGAGTGGAGACTGATATTAGTGTATACCTTCTTTGCCCATGGCCAATAGTTGCCCTTCTCCAGCACCAGCTTGTCCTCCTCCTTCCACGTGCCCGGATTAAGGTTGAATGGCTTGAGCAGAGGGCCGTGGTCCACCATGTAGCCAGATGCGGACTCGTGGAGATCGGTGCGGTGATGATGACGCGGCGGTGGGGCGTAAGCGGTATGCGCTGGAACATCGGGCTGGGAATCCTCCGAGTCCGACAGGTACGAGGTGTCGACATAGCCAAGATTGGTGTTGTGGCCCTGGACATACGGGCGAGTGCGCAGGTGACGAATATTACGGATGACAGTAGGTTGGGCAGGCGTGGCCGGCAGCGGCGCAGGTGTCGCAGTCGGAGGCTGATAAACACCGGTCCAAGGGTTCGACGGATGGAAGGGATTATTGAATGACCAGGAGGATGGTATCACGGACACCATATTGGGTGACGCGATGGATGAATGACAAGATGATAAGATAGTCGTAGCACGCAGCGCGGGCTCGTAACGAAGGGTATCGACCGGATTCGAAACGGCGAGGTCGAGGAATATCGAGGAGGACCAGGTACAGACAGTACTCATTGTGTGGAGAGAGCAAGCTTAAATGCCCATAACCTTTTAGAACCTAGATACACTCTATAAGAACGATACTAAGGTAATAGTAAGTGTCTGAACGGATATCTAAGCGTGGAACGCGTACCTCTCAAATGCACCGTAATGGAAACAAGTGAGAGGCACGACACGCGGTGTCAACTACCTATAAACAGTTCGTGATCCGATCATCGCCGAGTCGCTCCGAGTACCTCCGCGTCTCCAGCAGACGAACGCTCAAGGCTGGAACCAACACTATCCCCCTCTGAGCAGTTACCGTACCGGAACTATTACGGGGGACTTGCAAATACCTCATGTGTTGACGATTTGATTTGTTCAAAGTTCATCTGGAACGGCTCTGTCGGTACGTGGACCTCAGCTTCGCTGTCGACCAATCAGTTCCGAATCCTTTACATCGCTAGCTCGACCGCGAAGTCTCCGAGCTTGTTCACTTGCCTCACCACCGAGTATCGGGTCTGTTGTAGGACGGCTTGCAAATACATTTGCTGACGACTAGTCTCCATCCAACGGAAACCGGCTTTTCTCAAACTCGGTGTGTGGACACTGTTCAACGGGTAGGGCCCCCTTCGATTCAAAATAAATACAATAAATAGTGTGGGTGTACATTTGCTGCTGCGCGCTTCATTTTTGTTCTTACAATTTTTTCCTTGGTTTCCTCTCCTCAACCGATCCCATCGACTCCACGTCAGTCGTTTTGGTCACCATTACGCCGCCCAAGCGGACCGCTACAGGGAAATTGCCAAAAGATGACGAAGCAGACGAAGAATTGGTCGTACTCTGCTGAGCGATGGCTTCCTTGAACGAACCGGTGGCGGACCAAACTAAGAAAGGGAACGCAGAGTAAGTCAACCACAAGTAGAATGAATGACGAATGAGAAGGGAGTAGCCAGCCATGAGTTACCTGTTGCGAAAGTAACCGATATGATGGTCACATATGTTTTCACTGTGTCCACACCGGAGAATGTTACCGTTGCGGTTCCGGCAAAAACCATCACGATCTCGACGAGGATGAGGATCACTGTGCGGTGGTTTGGTGAGGATGGCCAAATCTGATTGAATCGGGGAGCTGAGTCGTACGTGGGAATATGAAGTTGGTGCTGGCAATCCAGAACAGTGTCTGCAGTTTACTGGCGTAAGATGAACCTAGACGGTCAAGAATAAATTTGTGATGGAATTTCAACATGAAATGGCACTCGCCCTTCGAATCGGTTTGAACGCGTTTCTTTGCAACGCCACCAAAGCGATGTTGATAGAGCTTCCACAGGAAGAGAAACGAGACGTAGCTGAAAACGCGTTAGCATCAACCAAAACAGTTGTAGGGAAACCTGGCACTGTACCTGTTATCTGCAAGTTCCAAGAAAAATGCGGCCTTGTACAAAGATGCTGGGAATTGCGTCAGGACAGCGTACTGGCTACCAGCTCCGGCGACAAGCAGCCGTATCCAGGTCACACAGAAGAGGATGTTCGTTGCCATACGGCCTGCCTTGACTATGATGGGGAAGGCAAGCAATTGGGGCAGTCTGTGCGCAGAGAACACAACTGCGAGACGTAGGAGGAGAACGGCCTCTGAGAACCAAGGCAGCCATACGTCGAGGAACAAATAAACGAGATCTGCACAGACGTTCGATTAGTATCACGCCCCGCGAAAATATAGCATTACTTACTTTCTGTAATGCTAATGGGCTTGAACGGCAACAAAATACCCAGAATCTGGAAATGTAAGAGATTCCTGTGGTGATCAGCCCTAGCGACACGGCTATGACGTTGAGGATGAAAACCGGTCTGCGCCGGGTTTGCGGAGTCGAAAGTGCGAACAAAAGAATGAGAAGGGGAATGAGAATCGTCCCCAGTATCGTCGTTATGAGAATGAACGCGACCGCTGGACGGATGGCCAAAGCAAACGTCTCGATGATGACCTGAGGGTCAACCGCGACCGGAGCAGGAGCGCCAGTGGCCGTACTGGAGGATGAGGTGGACATTGTACAATAGGGTCCTGCACCTCGCTTGTTATATGACACCTTGCCGGAGGTATGAAGGCGGGATTATGATACACATTCTACTTATAGTACGTACCCGCTCCGGCTGGATCAATGGGCTGTTTTTCAATGGACAGCATTCATCTTACGTTCACGCCAGTTGATAACCGACGAGTGATGGTCAACTTTCCGTTTCTTGGGCCATTGAATCTCATTCGCCACGGTGGCGGCAGGTGGCGGCAATTGTATTGAACGGAATGATGTACATGATGACCGTTGCCATGAGACCTAATGCGCTGAGAGACGGCTGTGATGAGGATGGAAAACTGCTTGGGCAAGAATAGGGGACATATTCAAACTCGTAAGTCAGTGATGGCATTCTTCTTCGTCAGTTTGATGGCGATCTTCGTCATTCTGTCAAGATATTGTCGGCAATCTGCTGTGATTCCCACTGGCTTTGGCGTGGTGAGATTCAAGTTAGATGGTTAGGGGTTTGGGTTAGTAGATGGTTAGAGGTTAGAGGTTAGAGGTTAGCAGTTAGCAGTTAGCGGTTAGAGGTTAGCGGTTAGAGTTAGAGGTTAGAGGTTAAAGTTAGCAGTTAGTGTTAGGGTAAGGTATCTATAATAAAAAACCCTCCCCTGGCATTGAACGGAAAAAAGCTTGAACTGCAGTCTGTCAGCTTCACTGGGTGACGAAGATTGAACGCGGCTATCAAGACTGACGAAGATCGCCATCAAACTCACAAAGATCACGATCAAACTGACGAAGACTTAACCGAACTATGACTGACGAGTTTGTATACGTCCCTAAGAATAGTAGAGCATTAACCGCTATCTGCATGATGTCATGGCAAGATTCAAGAATAACCTCCGCTTACGAACTCTCCACCCCCGAACTCAAGTCGCATCTCGAAAGTTGCGGTTTCAATGCGGCGCACGCCACGCCACGCGGACAAGTCTTGGATCACGGATCCAGGATACGAACGAGGGGCTCATCTTATGCGGTGAACAGCAGTAATGTGATTTGATGATGTAGGTTCTGGTACAAGTAAATTGGGGGAATCCTGAGTGACGTTGAATTGGGTCGGATGTTATTCAGGTTCAGCCTTGTGAAGCAAATGCATCCTCGTCTAACAAGGATTGAGCTGGGGTTGCCGCTGGTCTCGGGTCGACCCACACTAATCTTTCAAATTCTAATTCGTCAACGCTTGAGCCCTCGAATTAACAAACGAAACTGATGGGATGGAAGCAAGGCAGAACTTACACCACCCGTTTGAACGCGGGGATAATGCCACTGCCTACCTTGCCTCAGTGCCTTCAACGAATCTGGCCGTGGTCCCTGAACGATGCTAGTGGCGGTAGTTCAGTCTTGGCTGATTTGGTTTTTTTTTTAAAAAAGAAACCGGTTCCCCACGAGGTATTCGGACGCGGGGAGTCGAACCCCGAAGTGCCAGTGGTTAATTTACGAGAATAAAACAATCCAAACGAAACCGGCTGTGCAAATGCGCCACATCCGACTCTGACTATTACGCCTGGACCCAGATCAGTAGCGAGGTAAGTTCAGGTGAGTTGTGTGGATGTATAAAAGAAAGTCAAGACACGGGCTGTTGAGACTCTGACTAAGTAGTCCGAAATTAGGCAACACTCGGGAACCATGGACGCACATGGTTGGCGAGATCTCGGACCCGCAACGCGGAAGGAGCCAAGAGATCGCAAGTTTTTTAGAACCGGTCGAATGAGTTAGTGCCCTGAGAGACCCGAATCAAGAAGAGAGTCAAAAACACAGACCTACGATCCAAGAGTGACATTCGGACGCGGGGAATTGAGCCCCGAGTTTCCAGTGTGCCTTCCAGCATTCAGGCTGGTTGTACTCCATACACGACGTCCGACTTTTTGTTGAGTTTGTTCCTCGAGCACATCGACGAGCATGGAATAGAGTGGAGGCAGACGATCCACGCGTTGAGTGCATTTCAAGCCTGTTTCTTTCGAGGCGAACTGGGGTTGAAACAATCAATACTCGGACGAACCAATACACATGCTGCGGCTCAGACGGACCGTGACGTGGTTGAATAGACTAAACAGACACAACAGAAAAGGTGAAGAGCAAAAGTACCTCAACGGTTTTTACGAAGTCGGACGCGGAGAGTTGAACCCCGGAGAGGTGGCGTCTGTGCCACCAACTCACGCGGTTGTGCTCCATGCACAACGTCCGATTCTTGGGAAAGTAAAGTTCTCGCGGATACGGCGAGTTTCGGGAGAGCGGGAGAGAAATCTCGAGCAGATAAGATTGACATGCATCGAGATATGCGTCGAGATAATATGTGTGTGTGGCGCCATTAGAACCGTCGAGAGAAATTGAAGGCAATATGAGCGGCCGGCATAGTGACCGATACCTAGGAGCTCGAGCGGACAGGGCATTATAGTCGTACCCCGCAAGGTTGACCAAATGGATGAGAGCGTCTTCCTGTTTAGCCAAACAGCGGGAATCCAGAGTATGAGGAGTAGCGCGAGGGCATGCGCAACGAGAGTTGCCATTATCGAGGTTTTGCGGCCTCAGCGTTGGCGAAACGACAATATTGGAATGAAATTTCGAGCCGTGCAGTGGCCAAATAAATCGCAGTGAGTTCAAAAGCCAGTTGAGGGTTTGCCAAAGCGCCGTAATTGGAGATGCTGGATGTGAGGTGGAAGTTCAGAGCAAGAGGCGATGTGATGGCATCAAGATGACGTGGCCTTTTTCGAACGTTATCGGCTTTCCATGTTCTACTCTCCGACGACATTTTTTACCAACTTGTTCCCTGCCTCATCGCACCTTCAGGCTCCTGCGTCTCTGACAAATCCAGCTGAGTGCCTCTGCGGTCTTGCATGAGGTCTTGATGCAAGCGCGAATGGAGTCCCGCACTTGGCGCGGAATTTTGTCGGCGAAGCGGATACCGAACCAAGGAGCGGATGCGGTGACTGGTGAAAGTCAAAGCGAATCACAGGCATCGAGAATGGCGACTTGTGAGGGATCTCAGCATCACCGTCCGTCTGATATTTCGATTCACGTCTATGACCGTCATCGCTCAGTGTTCTCGGTGCAAGCACGGCGCGCCAACCACTGGATCGTGCTCCTCTCCACGAATATTGCTGGATTGAATACTCGGCCTTTGAAGGAGAGTCTTGGCAAGACGGACGTATTAGACGTGCGATCTTCCTTCACCTTCCAGGTCGCTCCACGGGGCCAAGGGCGACGAGTTGCGATACCGAAATTGGAAATAAGCACGACCGGTGACCGCCTGTGCCGGAAAAGCAACTCCTTATTGGTCCATACTCCCACTGATGGTCGTCGTGACTCTTGGGGTCAATATCCCGCTATTCTTCCGAGCGCTCTTATAAAGCGAGTATCCTCTTCAGTCTCGTTCGTCTCTTCGACTGGTGATCAAACATGAAGACATCCGTATTGACTGCCTTTCTCCTTGGTCCTGTTGTCGTTCTTGGTCTGCTCGATACTAAAATCAAGGCAAAGGGCAAAAAATATTTTGGATCCGCAGCTGACCCAGGGACGATTGGTGTTGCGATCGATGTTACTATCTTGACATCCGACTATGGGGCATACACCCCTGAGAATAGGTCAGTCTCTTGTCTGTGGAACATTTTCTAAAGATGAGTTCTCACCGAGTTGAACTACAGTATGAAATGGGACGCAACTGAGCGTACGCTGAATTAATGACTCATGCGGTGTACCAAGTTTGACCAACACATATAGCCTCGCGTGGTTCATTCACGTTCACCAACGCCGACGCTCTCGTGGCTTTTGCCCAGGCCCATGGCCGACTCGTTCGTGGGCACACTCTTGGTGCGTGACAGTCTTTTCTGGCGAGCTTCCTCCACTCTCGCACCCGATATTGAAGATCTTCACCAGTGTGGCACAACCAGCTCCCCGCCTGGGTCTCCTCAATTACCTCCGCCTCTGATCTCACCACAGTAATCCAGAATCATGTCACAACGCTGGTGACGCGCTTCAAGGGAAAGATCTACGCGTAAGTTCCAGTTCTGTGGGTGGGCTCAGAGATGATCTGGTGACTGAGCATTGGTATGTCCTAGCTGGGACGTCGTCAATGAGGTCTTAAATGAAGACGGGACGCTTGGCAGCAGTGTCTTCTCAAACCTCCTTGGGGAGAGTTTTATTGATATCGCATTTCGAGCGGGTGAGATGAATTAATTCAATTGTCTCGGATGTTGCTGAAGGGTGGACTCGTAAAGCGCGAGCGGCCGATCCCGCTGCGAAGTTGTACATCAACGACTTCAGTGAGTTTCTCAATGCCAATATGACTTCCGCAACACTTGAACTCCCATGTCAGACCTCGACGCGCCCGGTGCCAAAACAAATGGCATGGTCGCACTCGTCAACCGGCTCAAATCCCGCGGGGTCCCGATCGACGGCATCGGCAGCCAGACGCACATCTCCCTCGGTCACGCAGGGACGATCGCCGCGAACCTCCAGACCCTCGCGAACACCGGGCTCGACGTCGCCATCACCGAGCTAGATATCGCGAGCAGCACGAGCACGGCGAATGAGGCGCAGCAGAGCTCGGATTATGAGACCGTCGCAAA
Organism: Mycena olivaceomarginata; assembly: GCA_029378375.1. Taxonomy (NCBI): domain Eukaryota; kingdom Fungi; phylum Basidiomycota; class Agaricomycetes; order Agaricales; family Mycenaceae; genus Mycena; species Mycena olivaceomarginata. The sequence goes on from JARKIC010001229.1 coordinate 13,072, forward strand.
GGCGTGTTTGGCGGTTTCAAGGTGTGTGGGGATCACGACGTGGGGGGTGAGCGATAAGGTATGTTCAAGGGGTTGCAAGAGATGCGCGAGGAATCTAAATCCAAATATAGGACAGCTGGCTCGGCGCGGCGAAGGCCCCGCTGCTTTGGGACACCAATTTCGTGAGGAAGCCGGCGTATACGGGTGTAGATGCTGCGTTCTCCTAGGCAGTAATGGTCCGAATTGTTCGCAATACTCTTGTTTGCAACTAAATTATCTTTTGGGAATTTCGCGAGTGAATGCAACAGATTCCTGCATCTTCATTGGTACTTTGCGTCGATTCTTTATTGTCCACGTAGCTCTCTCTGCCGACGAGACACAGGCATAGTCAATGTTTCATGTCCGTGGTGGGATGAATGCATGTCACCGTGACAAAATATGAGCACGAAAAAAATGATGAATTTCACGTTTATTGAACAGCCAGTAGTCTTCTGCTCAAGGAACACCTCCATGGCCGACGGGCACCTGAAAGTGATCCCCCAAATTTCTCTTCGTCATTTTGATCACCACCCCCACCGCGAACTCCATCTTGGGCCGGCAATTGATATGCATTTGCACCCGCCGAACGGACGAAGTCGCAGTGGGGATATATTTCTGGGCCGCATTGAATGCAACCTCCCCAGTAAATCTGCCGAGTCGATGGTTAGGACCGTCTTCGAGTTCACGCACTCGTTCCAGATCTTCTCCCAGTCGCGGATGCACACGCTCGCGTGATTTGGGATGGAGCAATCGGCGCTACGGATGAGGAGTGGTGGGTTTGTGGACAGGCGCAGGAACTCTTTTTCCAGCGACCAGCGCCCAAACAGGAGTTTCGATACCTGTTTGTCGGAGAGCTCGTCGCAGCCTGTTAGGGTCACGGTACGCAACCCAGGAGCCCCGGCGTGTACGAGCTTCATGGTGGAGAGCTGGGCGTGATAGGTCAGGGAACTGAAGCTCGAGTGCCCCTGGCGTTCGAGTACGTTGATCAGCTGTGCGGAATTGACGCCCCCGGCGCGCCGGGCCGGAACTTCGCGGGCTTGTTCCGAACCTATGAGAGAGCGAGATATGAAATTGTCACACTTGCCATGCCAATGATGTGACTGACGCGATTTCTGATTTCTCCTGTGGGTCTTGCCGAGACCAACGAGTTGAACCAGGTTAGAATCTAGTCTCTCATAGACAGACACTACAACAAATATGCTTGTACCTCGCATGTTGTAGTCAGAATCTGAAAGAAGGGCAACGCCGGCTCGACAACCACCGCTTGGACTCCTTACAATGTCTTGCTCGCGAGACCTTGACATCTTCCGGTTTTCATGCAAAAACCATGTCAATTTTTTAACCACTTGTGTAGTAGAAATCAATGTAGAAATCGCGTGCAAAGACAAATTCTCGAAGCGAACAATATGAAGGGAAAGGTCGGCTCCTTTTCTGTTCTCGCTTTTTGGGGACCGCGACCATGGCGAAGTTCACCGGAAACCACCAGCGAGCCATCCACTCTCCGCCTGGAACCCGTAAACTGTGGCCGTCCCGGCACGAATGTTGAGGCTTCCCCACGAATTTTTGGCTGGCCCGAGTTCTGGGTGCAAGGTTGCGCCGGCGGCACGCAGCAGCGCTGCTTCGCCCTCAGCCTCCTTGCGGGTATACGACTATAACGCGTCAATGAGTAAAGCACTCTTCGCCTCCATTATAGCGACGCACGGTGAACAAAGTTGGGATCTTCCTCTCGACGAGAATCTTGAAAGTTGCTGGCCATGTTTTCTATGATGTCTGCGCAGCCCCAGAATTGAGGGCGACGCAGTTCTTCGTCTGCAAAAAATGTAATGAGAAAGTCTCGCGCAAGGTTTACCGCTGCTCCCGGGTAGCCGTTTGCTCCGTTCAATGCGTCGTGATTTGAAACAATTGCTGTAGATCCTGCTAAGTGTCGGATTGGCCGAACTATAGAAACATCTGCGGCAAGGCACTCACCTGTGCCATTACCCTCTACAACCGAGGCATCGCTAGCGGAAGCCGTGTTCCTCTTGCGGCGCATTGGGCCAGTTCACAACGGATACGCCCGCTCAGCCGCTCTTGTCCGGCAGATAACGCATCTTGACGCCATTCCATCGCGCGACTATGTTTCCTTCACTCCTATGGGTCCTCAGCCTCGTCTTCCGCCTCACCGTGCAGACGGCGACGTCCAGCGGTGACTCTGGATGCATCGCAGCGGTGATAGAGATGCTGGTCCCTGCGCTAACACAGGAGCGGAGCGTGTTTGTGCACCAGCTCGTCCAGGAATACGGGGAAACCGGCGCCTCTACGATCAAGCTCGCTCAGAGGCAGCTCAGTGCCCCTTCTGCGTACGAAGCGGTAACTCTGTAGGAAAACGAATTCTTGAGGACTGAAAGCGGATCCCACTCTGTCGATGTTGCGGATAAACCCTCCGAGGTACCGCCGCTAGAGGTTACGCGCAAATCATCAAGGACCTTCGCGATTGGTGGGCGCGCAGATCTTCCTTCGGAGGTGAGTCTGTTTGCCCGCATGTGCGCCTATATGATTTACCGTCAATTTCAGTCTGGACGGGTGAACTGATCCGATTAATCTGCTCCCCGATATTCAACGTCGACAGCCTACGAATTTCTTGCGCAGTCCAGTCAAGTATATCTTGTTAAAAAGGATTCCCCAAAGACAAGTCTTGCATGTCCACGTTGCATGATAATTAGTTGATCCATATTCGTGCTTCGCTGCGGTTACCTTGCGAATGGTAGAAGGATGAAAGGTTTTCTTCGCCGAGGAAGAATTAGCGACGAGATGAGCAGGCAGCAGTCCTGCAGAAACAATTTTCGCATCTCAAATGGGATCAGTATCTCGGGCTCCTGGAGTATCCTTCTGCATTCCGGACAGACTGTTCTGGGCCAAGTCAGTTACGCAAGAAATGCTTGGGCTCGTCGTTGTCGGAGTCGGCGGTGAAACCGAAGCGACATGAGTCGGGTTTTGAAAGACTGGACATTGTTAAAACTGTTGGGTGAACATCGAAGCAACGAAGCTGGTACCAAATCGCGTCCCGAAGTCGTTCCCGCAGCGCAGAATTCGCAAGACTGGCAGAGATTCTGGAGGATTTGACGGATTATTTTGAGCATGGGTTGGACCAGTAACGAGACAGAATTTGCGTAGAGCTGAGATAAGAGGGCAGTGGAGATGAGGACAAGAGCCAAGCAGGAGTAGCGTGAGAGCCATCAAATAGGAGGGTCTAGACCCAGGCACAGCAGTTGGAAACTCTCGGCCAACTCGGCACTATCGGCAATTTCTGGGGTGACGGTTGAGCTAGCGCAAACCTGGGTTAGCTCAAGCTGCCGAACGCAGCGGGCATCGAAACTTCAAAGCAGCTCAATCGCTCTGTCCTTGATGGTGATGGTGTATGGGCGGTGCGCCTGGCAACCCAGCATACCGGAAGCATCACAGCAATTTCGCCAAGGCGCTGATCCGGTTTCGGGATATAAGAGTGTAATCGTGGCTGCGCTTCCCGTTCCTTTCTCCCCCGTCACGCACTGGTGCATTTTTCTCGTTCTCTCTTTTCTTTTTCTGTGCCGGCACACGTCCCGTCTTTCTTTCTTTGCTAATACTCTCTACATAATCTCGGTACTTTTAATCTTGCCATTATGTTTTTACGATCTGCATGGGCGACTCTTCTCTCCGCTGCGACGCTTGCTCTGGCGGCGAGCATTCCCGTGAAGCGGGCGACGGTGTGCAACGGCCACGCGGAGCTGTGCAACCGAAGCTACGGGAACATCACCTTCGTCGGGGCGCACGACTCGGCGTTCTTCAGTCAGGACCCGCTTGCTTGTGTGTCCCTGTCCCTCACTAGCAAAACCGCGGACGCTGATGCTGTTATTTCGATTCTAGTCGCGCGTGATCAGGAGGTGGACATCCCGACGCAGCTCGGCCTCGGTATCCGCATGCTGCAGGCGCAGTCGCACGTCAATGACGGCGTGCTGCACTTCTGCCACACCAGCTGCACGCTCTTCGACGGCGGCCCGGTGGTAGACTACCTCAAGACCGTCAAAACGTTCCTCGACGCGAACCCGAACGAGGTCCTCACGCTCATCTTCACGAACCCCGAGGGACAGAGCCCCGCAACTGTGTGGAAGCCGTTGTTTGACGAAGCCGGTGAGTGCTGTGCTCACACTTCACCCTTATCCGTCCTCCCTCCTTCGCACGACTTGTTTTGAATTATGCTCATTTGACTGAATCCAGGCATCACCCCCCTCGCCTTCGTGCCCCCCTCGATCCCCGTCAAGCAGGCTGACTGGCCTACGCTCGGGTCCATGATCGACAGCGGCAAGCGCGTCGTGGTGTTCATGGATGCAGGCGCGGACGGCGCGGACGCGGTGGATTTCATTATGCCCGAGTTCCAGATGGTGCGTGCCACCGTTGTCTTTCCAATTCGTCGTTGTATTCAACGTATCGAAGATTTGGGAAGCGCCCTTTTCTTCCGTGGACCCTACCTTCCCGTGCAAGATCGACCGCATCGCCGGCCCGCTCGCGGACGTGGAACACATGTGCGTTTCTCGTTTCTCAGTGCCTGCCCTCTTCACTGACACTGACACCGACAACCGACGCAGGTACATGATCAACCACAACCTGAACAAGAACCTCATCTCGCTGGGCTCCACGGACGTGCTCGTCAGTGACCCCATCGACGCGCCGACCACTAACGGCGTTGACTCGTGCGTTCCTCCTCCTTCCTCCCTCCTCCCTCTTCCTTCCTATTGTCGCTAATCTGTGTTTCCTCCTCCCAGAATCCTCGCCGACGCCAACGGCTGCGCCCCCCTCGGAGGCAACCGCGCGCCCAACTTCGTCCTCGTCGACTACGTCAACCTCGGCGACCCCTTCACCGCCGCCGCGCAGCTCAACAACCTGCCCCTCCCCCGCGCCCGCGGCGCAGCCCTCAACGGGCGACCAGGTCGCGGACGCGGCACAGGGCGTGGCGGATTCGGTAAAGGGCGCTGCAGAGTCTGCGGGGGACGCGATCAAGAGCGGGGTTTCGAGCCTTGGGGATTCGATCAAGGGGCTTTTTGGGCGCGCGTGAGCGTGTGGTGCGCCTATTTCGTGAGCGCGGAGCGCAGGGCAGGTGGGATGCGAATGTGCGGGGTATTTTATTAGCGGGTAATTGAGATTGGGCATCTTACTTTTTATTGGCTATTGACCAACTTCATTTTGGACTGGATTGGGCCGTTGTCGTGCTCACTCTCTTGCGGCGAAAAAATGCTCCCCGCCAGCAAACACCAGACAACAAGGGTACCGGAAAGTCGGAAAATGCTTGCGTCGAAGCGCACCATGAAAGGAGGATGTACTAAACGCGACGTACACCGCACACCCCAATTGAATGCGGCACATGTTGGAATTTCGAGCCCGTTGTTCGCGGCCACCGCCGCCGCCACCATGATACCAACTTGCTCTATTCCTACTTAGTCCCTTGCATTCAGGGGTGTCCTCCGAAATTTCTCATCTTGGTTAAGATGATCAGGTCGTTTATCGGACGCGTAGCCAAATACTCTATTAGCTCATCTTGGGTCCTGGGCGGTTCCACCACATTTGACTATTAAGTTTTACGTATATCTTGAGTTCTGCTCAGGTAGGCTAAATTAATGCCCTTGACATCTCCCAGGGTCAGCTAAGTTCGCACCTCATCTTAAGTTTGCGCGAGACTTGAGTTCGAATTCGAGAGTGCAGCTTACTCGTTCAATGACAGCACGGTTTGATGGTCCAGAATCGACCCCAGAATCAAGTTCAGAATCGGGTCGGTCACGGTTACCGTTCGATTCAAGGCGCCGAATCGAATCAGAATCACTTCCTGAATCGACCGTGAATCGACTGGGAATCAACAACTCTGACTTCCCCTAATGGCAACCCGAAGCGGAGAGAATCTTGAGGAAAGTCGATAACGACGCAGAAGGAGGGCGGCAGGGTCGTGAGCTCGTTACATTAGAAGTGGAGGAGGCGAGATGGCGGAGAGCGGAAGGGAAGACTCGAGTCACCATTTGGCAATAACTTGCCACTGATTGGGCCGAACCCGACCGAGGGTGGCTATGCTGCCTTTCACAATCCTTCTCATTCTCCTCCTATCCTTGACTAGAATGCCCGCACCTCCTCAGGCTTCAAGCCTCCGCCGTGTTATGTCTTGGACATGTGCCTGTGAATCCAAGGCCTACCTCCCGCGATGCATAGGAAGTGCACTCCCCTTCGCGGACCCTCAGCGCAATCAAAAAGCCCGCGACTGCATGTTCGTGGAAATTTAGTGTGCGTGTCTTTGCCTCCATCCATGAAATGGATTTATTTTCGATAGGTATAGGCAAATCCATCCATACAGGCGAGATGGGGGAAGGTGGCCAGAGTGATGGCAGGACTGCGAAGGAAAAGACACGGCAACGTCGGTGAATAAGGAGCACTCGTGGGGAGGAAATGGGGTGATGCCGGGAGAACGAACATACGATGCGAGTCACAGACACATGAGACCAAAGAAGGAGAACATAGCGAAGCAGAGCTGGAATGTTCTGCCCTGTACAACGAAAGCGCGGCGATTCAGAACCCGCGGCGCCAGTGAGTGTCGGAAACACGGTCTATTTGGTCTGCAAGCTACTTTTGAAAAACTAGAACGAAGGTTTTCTGGCCGAGCCCATACAATGAAAATGGAGTCGAGGTCGGTGAAAAGCCGTCCTACCGGGATTCGTGCAGGGGATGAAATACGGCGAGATCTAGTCTGTTGTTTACCGCGGGGCTCGGATCGTAGTAAAACCTTATTACCTAATTGATGGCTGCACTTTCCATCATTTTCGTGTTTCCATCCATATACGACCTATAAATATGGGCTATTATGTGTCCCAGGAACATTTTCTGAAGTACTAGACACTCTCTTATTTTTCTCCGAATTTTCAGGCAAGTCTTAACTGATTTTGCGTCTCGGCCGAAGTTCGATCCATCAATCACGTGGCACTCGCAAGCCAAAACAGCTTGTTCTAGTGAATGCATTAGACCTCGTATTTAAAAATTCTGAAGCGGTACGATGATTTAAACACAGCAGAAGACATCATCCCCCAAAAAATTCCCGTCAAAATCGGGTGTTTCCCATGCAGCAGAAAGGAAATCGGAATCTGATTACCTAAAATTACATAATAAGCTTTTACTGCGATCCAACCCCCGCAGTAAACAGCAGACTTCAACAAGCGAGGTACGAGCTCAATTATGTTGAAGCGTCTGCCTAGGGGAGACTAGGCGAGATCCGTGCGGAATTCAGGAGGAAGCCCAGGGAATACGGCCAGAGCACCGGTAAAGAGAGCAAAATGCAAGATGGTGATGTAAAAAAATGAGATAGAGTGCCGAAAAGACATTGAGTCCGGCCGAACAGAGACTACAGAGTTAGAAACAGTACTGTTATACGACGACAAAAAAGTGCAATCTTCAGGAGATCAAGGTTCGCAGTGTCTCTAATGACGGTATCAGGAAGATGATGAAGAATGTGACTTGCAGAGGAGAATGAGAGACAACGTGAGACTCACCACGATCAGGGACAAATGAAGGCCCAAATCTTTTCCATCAGCCACCCAGAAAACAGAGTCAAGAGTGCGGGTCTAGGAATCGCCACGACGCCCATCTTCGCGGCCGCCATGTCCATCTTCGCAGCCACCACGTCCATCTTTCCTTTGATTGCTAGAAGTTTTGCTTCAACAGCCTGGAGGCCTAACAAAATGGTTAGTTGTCTGGTGGAAACACGATAACAAGACAAAAGTCTGCACACGTAAGTCGACATCGTTCCCCACGGCGACGGCGGTCGATTCATTGGAAGGCGTGCGGCCATGCTCCGGGCTGGGACCGGCGGGGGGAGAAGAGTCTTTGTATATGATCATTTAGCGTCGGCGGTGTGTGGGTGTGCGGCTCCGGAACAGATGGGGGGCAATCCCGGGCAAAGTCACCCTATCGACATTGATGGTCCATGGAATTCGTGATGCCCTATGGTTCTAGGTTCAGGGGCAAAATTCCATTTCGCGTGCCTGACGAAGCATGTGTGTTACCTCGGGACTCTCTATTTTCCTTTCCCCTCTGGCGTGCAGAAGTTATCATCCGCCCCTCTCATGTCGCGTGGGATTCTCTCACGGCTTTTGTCGCCGTCCCCCGCCTGCATCTGCCTCATTGTAACAGCAAACGAGCACCACCGCCCTTCATTTGAAGCGCGTTCGTCTCGTTTGCTCTTTGCGAGCACACGCGCGACACCCCCGTTTTCTCCACTGCTTACATTCACACTGCTTACATTCATTATCTCGGGGGCAGTTACTTTCATTTTACCTTCACCGGCCCCGACAAAAAACACCCGTTCCAAAGAACATTCCTAGCTTTTCGAATTCCACATTACGGCTTTCCCGGTCGTCCCAGGTGCGTGGATGATACTCACCCTTGAGTATCATCTGGCGTTGCTCTCTCATTAACGCTATCTCACGCCTGTTCTCTGATTTCTTAAGTATCCATCCCGTGGCTCACCTCGTAAACGGGCGACTCCCGCGCTGATTCCCGCTCCTCCCGATGTGCTCCAACTCCCCAAATCTGATTCTGGGCAGACGGACGAAAAACGAACAAGGGACGACCATGGAAAAATAATATGGGACGAGAATGGAGAAATGAAGATGCGTCCAGACTATGTATATCTCCTTCCTACTGCTGCTTATTCGTCCATTCACCTCGCATCCCAGCCTATCTCTTCAATGTTTCGTATGGACATCTACCTCCGTCGCCACCCTACTGCGCTGCTCACTGCCGGGATTTGCCGCCGAGATTCGCTTGGTCGTCCATCCTCCCGGTTCAGGTGCGTCATATTTCGTTTCTGGAATCAGATAGCTGAGGTACTTTCGTTTGGTTTTCACACGCACGTCTACGCGCTTTCGCGCGCTCCGCCCATCGTGGCGACCTTGAGTGGCCACGTCCTGCTTGGAATTTTGCGAGTAGTTGCCGTGGATGAGTACCAACTCACATATCTTTTTTCGGTGCGCCCGTATCTTCGTCACCCTGAGCATAAGCTCATTCTCCTTTTTGTCTTGTCAAAAGGGTTATTCTCGATCATTTGTCTCTGACATGCCTACGCCGCCCACAATCGGCTGCGTGCCCAAGATAGAACATCCGGTGTGTCATTTTGAGACCCCGCTTTTTCCTTCATCCAGTGGTGCCTATCCGTCTAAACTCGATTCATTATCCTTATCCTGAGTCTTATCCTGAGTCTTATCCCACCGTCCGCGTGGCCATCACTGTAACAACCAACCAGCACCGCGTGCTGGATGGTCTCGATATAGACAGCTCGATGGCTGACATCCGGTTCGAGAGACTTCATGGTATGTCCCAGTGTCCATTATTCTAATTTTCTGTTTATTCTGATTCTAAATGCTGATCTGCTCTTCCAGAATTTTTTTTCCGCCCGAATCATTCATCCCCACGCAATCATTATCAACTGCACTTGAACCGTACTAATCGATTGTTGGATTCCTGAGAATATATGACTCCGAATTGACTCCGAAGCCGCTACTCCCATTCGCCCTTCAATGTTAGAGTTACAGTCGTAAACTAGGAAGCGAAACGATCAGACGGCGCGGCAGATTATGCGCTCCACAGTCCTCCTGACATCATCTTTAGTTGCAGAATTTTACATGAACGTCCTGGCCATCTGGCACACCTAAGAACTTTGAGATAAGCACTTGAATTCATCGAGAACGAGGAGATCTTTCCGACAAGCCAAATTTGGCTAAACAAGGGTGAAGCGAAATACTGGAAAATAGCTTGGGTAGGCCGCAGTTTCAGTGTTTTTCGTGTCCGTGCTTTGCATATTCCTTCTTTTCGACCATGTTTACCCCCTTTCAATATCTGGGACCTTGAATGTACCCAAGGAATATGATTGTAAGTGCTAGTGAACATAAGCCAATTCCAAATAAGGGTCCACAGAGAATTGCATCTTGTAAGGGCTAGACACCTCAATTTGTTAAATCCTTTCGTCCGCATGAGTTTTATAACACTTTCTTTGATTTCCCAAAAATTTAGGATGAGACCTTGCTCCTAAGTATTTGAATACCACGGTGTTTCGCTTCCACGTGCCGTTTCGCTTCTTAGTTTAAGACTGTATAAGATATGTCTCTCCCTCCTTTCCATTATGTTTTTTCGTTCTTCTTCGAACCCTCTATTCAGCCATGTCGTTTTTGATCTCCACTGGACATCGACTTTGCCGAGATGTCCGTGCCTATTGAAAGTCGTCCTCGTTTTCATTTTCCTCCGTCTCCTGTTTTTTCCTTTGACTGGTTTCCTGCCTTTGTGTAATTCGATCTTTGCTTTGTCTTTCTTACCAGTTAAACTGATCACCATCTCCCACCCCGTATCCTGAATCGCGTTGGAAAACTCCCGGGAATGAAAGGGGATTCCCGGGCGATTTTTTTCTCCGTCACAGCCACTCCTTCTTATCCTTGTCTTAGCTGTTTCACCGGCCACTCCTACACGCTGCCGGGACGATCTGAGCACAATTTCTTCCCTCTCAAAGCATGCCCGTCCGTTCTTTTCCTATTTTGCATGGTATTTGAATCACCCACTGCATTCTTCAGACCAATTTCCCACTGCAGACGTGCAAAGCCTCAGGCAACTCTGACTCCGTCCTTTACTTATGGGCTCTGTGCTGATAAAATACACTCGGAACATTATCATAGTATTTTCCCAACCATGTACTATTTGTGACTGCCATCCTGGCCGGACTAGGAACCTGGCCACTTGCCAATTATAAGGTTAAATACTTGGCCATATGGCCCTTTTGTGCTTGGGGGGTGGAATACAACCTATGCCGCCCGTCCTTGTCAATTTTCAGCCCAAAGTGATGACTTAATGTTAAGCGGTGTCACGGATGATGTCGGGCCGCAGGGTGAGAACATCAACTTCTTATCCCCGAACCAATACTTTACTCGTTGCTCCGCTAATTCTTTATCAATTCGTGACTTCGGGGGCTCGTTCTTCTCCCCTAACTGCTGGCTTCCATCAGAGCCTACAAAGAGCTCTATATCTCCCCTCTTTCATTGATGAACTCACGAAAATGATTGCCATCCAAACATGACATCTGCAACTGGACAACCTCCATATCAAACGACCCTTTAGCCGTGCGAGTTCAGCAATTGTCAGGGTTCATCTTCACATGTAAGCCTTCGATTTCAAACATATCCCACAATTTTACCTGCCTGATACCTCTCCCAGGCTGCGCCGGACACCATTTCAGCCTAATATTTGTCATATCAAAGTCCAAACGTCGGGTTCTCAGGAGAATGACACAGGTGTGGATTTTGAGGTTCAGATGTGTTCATTTACTTCTTATGAACATGCCTGAAACTTATTTCGGCCAACCAAGTCCTCTGACTGGTACGCTAGCTTTGTTTCTCTGGGAAGGCCGATCTCTGGGCATATACCCCACATTAGAAGCACTGTGTCCCGCCGTTTTTATCAGTCATTTCTATAGTGGTTATGTATGAAAAGGATGATTGATGGCCCTTAAACCTTATTATACACTGCAAGACTGCTTGCCACAGTCAGAAACTCCAGTTTGCACGGGTGGCCAGGTAGCCAGTTGATTCCCCTTTTGGGAAGTCCGCCAGAAATAAATTCACTGAGCGACGAATACATGTCCAAAATGGCGCCAACTAGGCTCGAATTGTTCCTAGGATGCGCGCCTACACCATGAGCCCCATAAACCCTGAGAGGAGTGCTTGTGATGGCCGCCAACAGGCCAAAACATCTAAGGTGGCCAGGATCCCCCTCCCAGATAGTATCACACCACCGCGCTCAACCTGAATACCCCGTGGACAATGACATAATATCTTGGTCGTACAACATGTTTGGCGTCTTAGTTCCACTCAAGGTGCATTGAACTCACCTCGTTCTCCAGCGCATTCAACTGACGATTTTCAGGGGGACTTTTAAATGAACACTTTGTTCAGCTCAGCTATCAAGTATGTCTCATCCCACTCTTGTATACTCCATTTTCCGTTGGCAAGTGTTTCAAAGACAATTACCAGGTGGCACCTCGGGGTAGGCCATTATTTGAACGCCGATTGACGGCTTATTGACTCTTACCATGACCTCATAGACGTGTCGGATTCCTCTGACTCTATCAACTTTTGGGGCGAACTATGTTTGCCGTTCACAAAAAAGAAAAATCCATGGATTATTCATATCCATGCACGTGATCATCCATCCATGGATATCCCTGGATTTGATCATCCAAGTTGGGCACTACGCTCTCTCATTTCTCGACACCCAACTTTGCAAATGCTCACCAACACTCATGCAATATTTCTGCAACTTTGAAAGCTTGCTTCTGAGTCCATCATCTCTTATCCCATGGTTTCAATAGCTCTCTTCGTTGCACCAAATATTTCTTCGCTGTCTTGTACACGCTCTTCACGCCCAACAGCCAAATAGCAGCCACCACGCTCTCGGGTAGAAATGTACCTCTAATTTCCGCTGCATCTGGGCGCTCCCTTACTTGTCTTTCATTGCGCAGGTTGCGCCTCGTTTTCGTGTACAGTAACCATTGCTGCAGTGGCTCGCAGCATGCGGATACAATGCTGAGGGCTTCATGGATGGGAGAGATTATCTCTAGGACCACCCTTGGGTTGGTACTGGTGCGTCAGAGGCAGATCTCCCCACCACAGAGCGAAACTCCTCATTTTCTCATTGGGGTGGGGGTCCCCCTGAAAGAAAATCTAAATTGGCACACATATAGATCTTGATGAGAAAACAATATTCCATCTACAAACTTGGAGTGTGCTCCCAACCGTTGATTCGTTAAGTAGGGACATTTTGATCGCAACCAGGGGCCGCAACCCGGGTCACAGGCTAGCCCCTGCCCACGCCCTTTTTTTTTTTTTTTTTTTTTTTTTCGGAAATAGACACGCAGATGCAGATAGCTTAGAAAACCATATTCCATTGTTGAAGTATGTTGGTAGCAGTCACTGTTGACTCACTAGGAATATTTTCAAAATACCAATACAGTAGTGTGGGTCATAATGCATAACCTCATAATGCATACCTGCCAAAATTTCTCATAATGCATCGGCCTCGGAGATCCACCGAATGGCCTCTCACCACCATAGAGTGGTGCTACTAATGCATAATGCTCATAATGCATTGGCCACACTGAAATTTGGTAGGGGAACGGACCTTATGCATTATGACGCACTCTACTGTATCTGTGAAAATAGCAATTTCCAAGTCAGTCAAATGATTTTTCAACGGGGGTAAGTAGATGATTAGGGTTGGTTAGGTATGCCATTTAATCTGACATCTTGAATTTTGCCAGATTTGAGCCAATTTTGGTGATTTTTCTTTATTGTGTCATATATGCACCACAGGAGATAAATCCGGGGTATGAGCCGCTGGCCTGATGAAGGGATTCCAGAAACAAGAATGGTGTTCGGCAGTCATTGACGTGGCACCTGTATCAGTGATTGCTGACCACTCTCTTTCTCCATCCATCTCGATGTAAAAGGAAATGGCTGGCTCTGAGTAGTCTCCCCTAGGCAGACACTTCAACATACTTGAGCTCGTACCTCGCTTGCTGAAGTCTGCTGTTTACCGCAGGGGTTGGATCGTAGTAAAAGCTTATTATATAATTTTAGGTAATCAGATTCCGATTTCCTTCCTGCTGCATGGGAAACACCAATTTTGAGACGAGAATCTTGGGGGATGATGTCTTCTGCTGTGGTCCAAACTTTGTACCGCTTCAGAATTTTTAAATATGAGGTCTAATACATTTACTAGAACAAGCCGTTTTGGCTTGTGCCGTGATTGATGGATTGAACTTCGGCCGAGACGCAAAATCAGTTAAGACTTGCCTTAAAAAAGGGAAAAAAATAATAGAATGTCTAGTACTCGTGAAAATGGTTCCTGGACGCAGAATAGTCCATATTTATAGTGCGTATATGGCGGAAACACGAAAATGACGGAAAGTGCAGCCATCAATTAGGTAATAAGGTTTACTACGATCTGAGCCCCACGGTAAACAACAGACTAGGCTCTGAGCTGTGTTCATGAACAACTCATGCTCTGCTACATGGAGTTGGGACGCTGTGCTACTGTCTGGTTTTTTTTTCTTCCAGGATTACTCTTCTAATATCATCCTGCAGTACATTCTTCCTTTATTATCAATTCTTTGTGGTTGCACGGTTTAAAAGGTTTTCATACATGCTGATTCTCTCTTTCACTGGTTGGGAGATTCAAGATTTTCAGCACAATTTATGGTGAAAAATGTTGTTTGGTTTTCAGACATTTTTTACTGAAAAAAGTGGTGAAAAATTCAAATCTTTTTCGCCTCTTTTGAGCTTCCTTTTGAACTTTTCACCTCGAACTCACAAAATAGTGAAAATGTTTTGAGTTTTTCACTACCTTTTTTGGTGAAAAATGTCTGAAAAAAATTGTGCTGAAAACTTGAATCTCCCAACCAGTGCTTTGGACAGCAACAACATTGTTTGAGCCATGGACACACATATCCGACTTTTATGACTTTTGTAGGGCATGTGTTGTAGATAAATGCATTCTGGAAGATTGGGTAAAACAACCATAGATGAATCAACCCTGGACACATAAATGGTACAGGTATACACCGTCAAGGCTACCTAATAATCATGAAAAAACCGCACTACATTTTTCTTATCTTCTGATTGACCTAATAATGCACCGCTGATAGCCTTAGGCACTCCTTTCTGCTCCTACTTCCCTGGGAACGTGATTTTCTGTCTGCCTCTTACGCAGAATATCGAACAATCCTTTGAGATTTTGGACCTCCTCCGACCTACTGACCCTGCTGTCAGCCTCTTCATGAAGACCGAGAGCCGATTGAAGAGCTTCATGAGCATCCTCAAGCAGATTAAGCCTCATATAGACTTTGGCGAGTCCCTTCAAAACATAAGCCTGGCCCAACCTGGCATTTATCTCTTTGTGAAGTTCAAGTGCAGAACAAAGGGTTTGCTTGGCATCCTCCAGTCGATCCAGCCTCAGGTAGAGCTCCCCAAGTACCTTCAAGACATTTGCCTGACCCGGCCTGCTGTCCACCTGCTTATGAAGAATGAAAGCAGATTGCAGGGCTTCTTCAGCAGACTTGAATCGATCCAGGCTCATGTAGAGGTCTCCTAGTATCCTCGAGATCATTGGCCTGCCCCAGCCTGTCTTCAACTTGTTTGTGAAGACTGAGAGCCAACTGAAGAGCTTTCTCTGAATCGTCTGGTTGTTCGAGCATTTTATAGAGCTCCCCTAGCCCCTGAAGATCATTCCATGCCCAAGCTTGCTTTCAACCTGTTTGTGAATACTGAGAGCTGACTGAAGTGAGCTTTCGGCTTCCGCCATCCGATTAAGCCTTGAATACAGATAACCAAGTCGGTTCAGATCATGGGCCTGACCAACCTTGTCATTGAACTCTTTGTGAAGATTGAGAGCAGACCGAAAGGCTCTTTCCCATCATCAAGTTCTCCAAGCCTCAGGGAGACATCTCCTAGTATTTTCAGGATCATTGGCCTGACCAAGTCTGTCATCAATCTCTTTGTGAAGATTGAGAGCAGACTCAAGTGCCTGCTTGGAATCCTCTAACCGACCAAGCCTCTGGTAGATCTCTCCAAGCTCTTTCAAATCATGTGCCTGACCAACCCTGCTACCCACTCCCGTGTGAAGATAAAGGGCAGCCTGCAAGGCTTTCTCGGCATCCTTGTGCTGTTGAAGCCTATTGTGGAGTTTTCCAAGTGCCTGAAGGTCGTTTGCCTGACCAAGTGTGTCATTCACTGCGTTGTGAATATCCAGTGCAGATCGAAGTGCTTTCCCGGCATCAGAACGTTTAGCCATTTGTTAGTACATAACACCTTGTTTCAAAGAGGCAGTTGCCTTCCAGGCTCTGGTTCCTATCATGAGCAATTGATGTGGCCTTTGCCAGCAGTGTTGTGTTACAAATACCTAGCATTCGGCATACTTCAGAGAATTTGATGGTTTTCTCCAGAGCAAGCTCATTTTGTGGGAGACAAATATCCAGCACCACAGAGATGTTACCATGTTCCAAGTGTATGTTTTTGACTGCACTCGAGGTGGTAATTGGATCGGTTGGAACCAGATTTAAATAGACTCCCGTCATGTGCCGCAAGAGGACTTGTGTAAGAGGTGTTGAGAGTTCCTGATGGGATTGAATATACTGCCGGATAGGTGAGAGGACACAGAGGAAGCCATCTTGAGTATAGGCCAGTGAGCACTGTTTCAGAACTCTGACCGCAAGTCGCAATCCCGTAAAATCTTGGCCAAATGCTACATCAAGCTCTGATATCCGAAATTCAGACATGCCTTGGGGTAGCAGGCACAAATTGATGAAGAAATCCAAGGCCCCAGAACAAGCACACAACCGAGGGCCTTTTAAGGATAGCTCAATGGAGAGTTCAAGATTATTGAGACGGTGCTGAGACCCGTCCGATGCAACAAGTCTGGTTGACTCCAAGTTCCAACTTGCCCAAAGCGCCTCCGAGGACTCGGTTTCGGCCAACTGAGCAAGTAATGTGACAGCAAGCGGAAGACATTGAACCGTCTCCATTAGCTGGATCGAAAAGCTGTCATGGCCATGGCTAATAGCATCCCAGGTTGCAATGGCAGCATCGAGGGTTAGAGGTTGTACGGGTTTAAATGCGCTCCATTGAATACCCCGAGGGCGGTCTGAGTTCCGGCTTGTAATTATTAGCGTGAGGTGGTGCACAGCTATTTGGCAAGAAGTGATTCAATGTCGTCCTTGTCCGAATCCCACGATGTTTCAAAATTATCTAGGCAGAGGAGACATTCTGATGTCATGGACTGCAAATGCAACACCAGAATATCCGTTGGCGATCTTGAGCCACCTGACGGGAGAGATAGGCCAAAGAGTTGGAGAAGTTCCAGAACCAGGGTATCAGCTGTGAAGATAGCCTCGCATGAGAGGAAAAACTGCCGGTGGGGAAATTTCGTTTGCATATCAGGATGGTGAATTGAGGCCAAAGCGATGGATGTTTTCCCGATCCCGCCCGTGCCTACGATGGCCACGCGAGCCGGTGCATGATGGAGAATAAGGTCTACAACTTGATCAACTTCTCCAGAACGTCCGAAGAAGATGGACGGAGCGGGAGGAAGAATCGGAGCTAAACTGAAATGTGCTGTAGTTAGCCTAGTCGTTGCATCTAAATAATGGAGCACACGCGATGGAGTTCAGTTTCACGAGGAGATGAATCTGCATCACGACTTAGATTTCAGGCAACAGTAATGGTGCGGCAACAGAGAACATACGTGGGGCATGAGGGCATTCCGTATATCGTGAATCACCTTTCCTTGATCTCTTTGGAGGTTCCATTGATCGATTTGAAGTTTTGCCTGACCGAACAGCAGCCACAGTAAGTGGGAAGCTCGGGTCATCGGAATAACACATGGCACACTGAAAAACGGTGAGCGCCGACACAACCTTCTCGTGACATTGGTTTGCCGCGGCTGCGAGGTCGGAGCGCTTATAGAGGAGTTGGAGTTTGGAGGTCGTCTTGCATTCATTCATGGTCACGATGACGTCCAAAAGGCACCTGTTTCAGCTGGTTTAGCGAGAAAATGAAATTGCTTGGAAAATATGTACGTCTCAAAATCCTTGAACCCTTGTTTGATCATCTCAGGCAGTTCATCTTCCAACCTCCATTCGCAGTTGCACTGATCACGAAAATTTTCGACAACCGTCTGGATTTCTTGTACCCTGGCCATCACACTGTTCCAGGTGGCCTTGCAGACAGTGACCTCCTATGGGCATGCCATAAACTTCATGGAACTCGAGATTAGCGATCACTTACATCGATGATTTTTGAGACTTCCACCAGTACTTTGGAGATAGCACCGAGATACGGAACGTTTTGCGTTGCGGAGGCCGCGACGTTCAATGCGACAGCAGCTGCGTGGACTGCACCTTTGGAAGCTTTGAAAAGCTTATCATTGAGTGCTATACCTGGGGAGCGCTCATGAATGTCGGCGCAAACATGACTGTGACTCGGTGAGGCCTTACGGCTGGTATTGGCTTTGTCAGACTTCGGCATTGGCGAGGTCGGTGGATACTAGCTTGTTGGCAGGGCTCTGTGGTGGGATCGGAGATAGCAGGTAGAGGAGCGTGACTTCTGTATAAATACCACAACTCGGGCCGATGCACCGTACCTCGCACGATGCGTCGTTAAATTCGTCTTACCCGTCTAAAGACTACAGCGTAGAAGTTAGCGGTGAAAGAAAGGGACGAGTTTGGGATTACATCGATTTGAACAGTTCTATTCCGCGCATCCGCCGCCTCCTACGCGATATCCTACTCTGACGCAATCGTGAATCCATTGAACGTCCGGGGCCACTCGTCGCCCATCTGGATCCCTCAGCCTACCGGGTTTTCTAAGTTGTCCGAGAGGAGCTTGAGATCGCTGTCCTGCGATTGCTTTAGAAACAACTACCCATCTATATTGCTCTGCAGCTGTGGGGCTCGAATTCCAACTCCCGGGTCGCTTATCTTACTTTGTGGATGGTGGTGATGAAATCCAACTTCGGAGTCGTTCAAAACGTTGTGATTTAGCCTGCTGCGTTGCAGCGGGTCATCCACGAACCGAAATTCCGTGGTGTACCCTTCATTCAGAGTGCTGTTCTGAAAAGGCTGCGGGTCTTGAGCTAGAATTCGAATCCGACTCAAAGCATGATGCCGCATTGGTGTCGATCATTCTCACGTGGGATTGATTTCCATTTGGCTACTTGGGGGGAGGCTGATGCTTAGCATGGCATAACTCGTACTTTGAGATAATTCTTTCACTAATACCCAGTGTTTAAATAGACACATATTATCTTCACTTTCATTGATTGCCATGATTGCCAATATGATTTCGATGATGTCCGCTCACGGCATTCGGGTGGAAATTGTACCGCCGTTTGAAGCCGACCATCAAATGTTCGGGATTATCCGAAGTCTTGCGTACGTGTCGTCTGCACCGCCACGACCTGAAGTTGGACTCTTTAAAATTTACAAGATTAGTACCCGTGCCTTCGGCACGGAATCACTCCCACGGGCAGTCAGCACGGCTTGGTCCCAGTTCCTAGACTCGCGACCAGTTCGTTTCACACGCACTGATCACGAGGGCAAGATAGATAAGTGCTGTGAAACGACTGGAACATCATGTCATGATTTTGGCAGATGCCGTCAATGTGATTTCGGACTTAGGATTTTCAGCTCACCTTCAGCCAACATTCAGCTTCCCGTATCTTCAGAACCAAGCTCGCGAAGACCTAAGTTGTTGAGAGAAAGTTGGTTTATTTTCAATTTTGAATCCATTGGGCACAACTTGTTTTGGCCAAAAGGAAAAACAAGTTAGTCTCGTTCTACTTAGAATTGAAAACTGTTCATCTTTGCCTATATGACTTTTTACACCTTTTCTGAAGGTACGGGAGGTCGAAAACTGCAAGTCCAAAACCTCATTTTGCGGCATCTGCCAAAATGGCAACATGATGTCCCAGCCGCTTCGCAACGTGATAAGCGCAGCCACGTGAGAAGCGGTTGGTCACGAGCCTACCCAGTTCCATACAGACACGCCAGAGTCCGAGCCCTCTGGTGCCGCACTGCCGCTCGCTAACGCTCGCAGCGCGCGGCGCCTCGGGGTTCCGAGAGCACATGAAATTCATGTGACTTCACGTGGTCTCACGTGGTACCCGTGATTTTCTGTCGATTTCCCGTGACTTCGTGTTTTCAAGTATAGGATCGCGGATTTCTGTAGCCCCAAACTGACTCAAACGTAGTACTAAACATATGGAGTGGAACTACTTACACCCTCAAATGATGTACCAAAGGTGTTGTTTGATGGTAGATACTACAACCTTGAATACAAAAAGTAATAATGCAATACCCCCCGATCAAATAAGGCACGATTTCCCAATGCTGCCCTGAGCACAGAGCTACACAGAAGCAAATCCAATTCGTTCGATATGTGTCGGATATTTATATATACACAGGATGACTCAGATGTGTTACTAGAGGTGACCCAGTGGAAATTGTACTGCCATTGAAGCCGACCATCAAATGTTCAGGATTATCCAAAGTCTTGCGTACGTGGGGTCTGCACCGCCACGACCTACGCTTCTGATAAGTCGTGCGGATTCACACCTGTCATACATGCGCTATGACAAAAACAATTAAACCAGTTATACGGTTACCCCAGGTTACCCCAAGCATAAAACCACAGGAGAGAAGCTGAACTGTTTGAAAATGGTTCACATATTTCTGTGGCCCCAAATTAACTGAGACATAGTACTAAACATATGGAGTGGAACCTCTTAAACTCTCAAATGTTTACTAGACATGTTGTTGAATGGTAGATACTATGAGCTTGAATACAAAAAATATGCAATACTCACCCTACAAATAGGGCACAATGATGCCCTGAGCACAGAGCTACACAGAAGCGATACTGAATTGATTGATATGTGTTGGATATTTATGTATACACAGGATAACTTGAATGCAGTACTAGAGGAACACTGTACGTGGTCGTCGACCAGCTGTGACCCAGTGGAAATTAGGAAACAAAGATGAAAAAAATATAAATTGACTAGCCAGATTCGAATGAGCGCCATCGTGGTGGATTACATAATCACTAAATCTATTAGATTAGGCTCTTAAAATGACTTCAAAAATCTAATGAACACAGCCTCTATTTCATTACATCCTCAGGACGCACTGATAAACATATCGCCAACTCGGAAACCTGGTTCCAATTGATGAAAAGAATGAGTACATAAAGTACTTGTAAGTTTAGCGGACTCAAAGAGGGGGTTCAGTTTCCGCTTCGCCATATTTAAACTGATTCACCTATGGATTGCATTGAAGAAGAAGGACGAGAGAATCACCAATCGGTATCCTCATCCACCAATAAGTCCCACGGATCTTCAACGTTCAATTGCCCCGAGAGCATTGAAATGGCGTCGAGGCCTATGTCTCCCAGTCCTACGGTCGCCTGAGCAGTGTAGGTAAATCTCCCTTGCAACCTAATATATTTAATTATTCTCACACTGAGGAAATGAACCACTGAGAAATATTTCAGGAGCTCGATCTTCCTGCAGATTGTGAGTGGAAAAGGAGCACAGTGGCTATTATCAGACGCACTCAATCGGAGGAGGCTGTACGAGGTGTCCGCCGTGCTCCAGGGATGCCTCGTTGAGCCATGTGATGTAACGTCGGAATAACTCTAGACGGCAAGGTGAGAAAGGGTCTCGAAGTGAAGCCAGTGTGGTGTACCTTCACCGAGCCACACTTCGGGACGCGTATCGGGGTCTTCAATCTCCTCCGGCGACGGAAGACGGGCGGTTCCCTCCCACACCTTCGCAAGTCTGTAATATTGATACCGCCCCATGGTCCACGCGCGGCCTGGAATGCAAATTAACGAGATTGTAAGAGGAGTGGGGAGGGTTACAATTATGGACCAGAAGAATACGCGAGAGTTGGGTCTGGAATGTAGTGACCCGTCGACGAAGTATTAGGGTAGGGACGTGCCGGGCCGTTGATGTATATTATGTCTGTCCTTCCAAAGCCCTCAAACTCCGCCAGATTGTTGTTTTACAGCTATTTGCGGTACATAAGGCGCAGACTGTTTTTTTTTATTTTTGCAACATTTTGCTTAGAACACTCACCACGACCTCAATTCTGGTCAGAATCCTTCGGGAGTAGGTGCGTTCGACTCGCACTGAAAATCCGCAGGGGATCGAGTACCGGCTTTTTTGATATAATTATGTAATGAAATTTCTCCCGAAAAATCGTGGTTTCCATTACAACAGCTACACCACAATGAATACTGGCCCAATTAACTTAAATCTTGGATATGTTATGTATCAGAATTATTACCAGGGGACTATCAGGTTTACAGATATAAATCCACTCAAATCTGCATGGTAGGCTCTACTTATGTTAGTACACAAATATGGTGTTTGGTAGAGTGAGTGCCAAATCACAATGAGTTGGGATAACACCCAAAAAAGATGTACCATCCCCTGGCACTAGTTTTGATATATAACATATCCAAGAACTAAGTCAATTGGCCCAATATTCATTGTGGAGCAGCTGTTCTAATGGAAACCACAATTTTTGGGAGAAATTTCATTACATAATTACATCAAAAAAGCCGGTACTCGATCCCCTGCGGATTTTCAGTGCGAGTCGAACGCACCTACTCCCGAAGGATTCTGACCAGAATTGAGGTCATGGTGAGTGTTCTAAGCAAAATGTTGCAAAATAAAAAAACAGTCTGCGCCTTATGTACCGCAAATAGCTGTAAACACAAGCCTCAGATCAACCCAATTGCGGGGTTCCCAGCGGTGAAAAATATCCGTTGTCGTGTTCGACGTCGTAGCAGCTTGCATTGGTGCACCGAGGCGCGCTCCGCCGCCGGGCCTCCCCAACGAGGACTTCGTAATCTGTGACCTTCAATAATCTGTGGCAGCGATTATGGCAGTGAAAGCTAATTTGACCGGGGGCCGACTCTGCGCCCGACAGCTGGCTTGAAGTTCCAACTATTATCACCTTACTCGTATCTTGAGCAGACGCCTTGATTTCGTATGCATCTGTTTTCCTGCTTCCCAATTTGCATCTTTGTTCCCGACTAGTACCCGCTTCGTTCCATTATCTTGCCAATTCACCCCATATTTAGGTTTTCTTTCTCAGCCACGTTCACCGCCTTGGCTCCGTATGCACGTCTAGTGTCTTCTATGCAACCTTCGACGCCAATTATAGACCGGCAACACCTCGGCACGCTGGCAAAACACGGCATCGGGCCGATACGGTGCGTGTCACGCACATTTCTCTCGCCGCTTGCTTGCTCCCACTTGCCGCTCTTGACTGTCGCACTGCAGAATATTGTCAGACAGCTTGCTGACTTTGATCTCTTCAGGGGAGTCGCTCCTCCGCCGGGGAGAGATCGATCTTCGCCGACGTGTGGAAATAGCTCGCGGGAGCTCATTAACCGTTCTTTAACGAAATGGCTCCTCGGCTGTGCCATTTCTCCATATGTCCGTACTCCTTTCATCTTCATCTGCTCGCACTCTGTTTTTAACCCCATCCATGCTCGAATCCCTGCACTCGTCCACACCGCCTCTTCATTTTGTATGCCCCATATGTCCTTTCTGCTCAACGGCAGCAATCTTGGTTCCTCGGCGGTGTTTATCTTTGCTGCATTCTTCCTCTCGCAATCTTCTCTGTCTAACCCCTTTCAGAATATCTGTGCCGTGGTTTGTTCTGGCGCAGTGTCGGTCTCGTGTTTAAGCACATCCCTCGGCTCGAGGGTCTGTTGATTCCTCATTGTGCACTCAAAAATCTGCCTGCTTTCAATCAACTAACCAACCATCCTGCGGAACTAACACGGCTCCTGCTTCAATGGCTGTCCTAAATTCGTCCGCCTGACCTATTTGTACTGCGATCCGCATCCGCGCAGTTTGCCTGTCACTGCGCCGCAGATAGTTCCATTCATTAACGGGCCTGCGGCTACGTACATCCCCGACGTTCCTCCGCAGATAAATCGCGCCCTTCACTGGTGGTTCAGGTAGCAATTCTTCGCCCACTTTTGCCGTCCTCAATTTTCCTTCGCCAGAACTCTTTCTGTTAATCTCCAAATCTGATGCTACCCTCAGTCAATCTCTGTCGGTTGTCTTGCTGATGTTTCTGGTGGCTACTCTGGTGTTTGCTCGTTTTCCACTGACTGTTTCTCCGGAGATGTTGTGGTTGACTTTCTGCAAAATATGTCTTTCTCAGCTGGCCCTGCGAGTTTTCATTCTTCAAGAAAATGCTCATACTCCTGTGTTAATTACTAACCCCTGCTGGCTATCGTCCGTGATCCCGCTCGCCATTCAGTCCGCTGTATTCAAACCGTAAGCGCTGCACCACGCAATTATGTCTTTACAATCAGAGAAAAAGCTCATCGCTACCACTGGTCTCTCGGAAATCCATTCGTATATCAACACCTCTCAAGCGAACGGGAAGGCGTTCTTCTGTTCACTTTCCTCGTCAAATTTATTAACAGAACGATTGGTGGGGCGGTAAAACGATTTTAGGTTGCATTTCTCTGGAATATATCCACTTTTAATTATCCTCATCCTCGGGTTCGTTCCTGCAAATACAAAACAAAGATCAGAATCACATTCCTTTGTTCGCCCCTTTGCCCGACTTCATCCATGGTTTGTATCCGGCTCATGAGGTACTGCAAACAACATTTCCGTGTTTGGTTCAGTACCTTTAGATCTGCCGGAGCGAAGCGGCGGCGCATCTTGTGCGATGAGAAGCTTTCCTCGACAGATGATCGATGCGAATATCATAGAAATCACTCAGGACACCGTGAGTCGTCTTCTGAATATGTGGTTCGAGAACGCGGACTGTCAGAGCGTGTGTCTTCTGCACTGATCTTGAATTTATACAAGCAACAGGAATAACGCGACCTGATCTTCGATTGTCGCCAGCGGATGGTTCTTCCCGATGGGAGAGGACATTTTGCGCCGACGTGTGGAAATAAAAACGCGGCATCTCGTGCGACCACGACCTCACTGGAGAGGCCATAGAAACTATATGTCAGTCGTTTGTTCAACGAATGGGTTTAAATGCTTCTCATGAACCCTTAAATTAGATCCACAAGCGTGCGTCTTCTTGCGCTTATCTTCGTTATAAAGCTACCGCTGGGAGATACTAGTCCCCATCGCCCTCTCCCTCACCGTGTGGCGCGACGATGGTCCTCTATAAACTTCTGACCCTTCTCTCGATTGTGACCTGGGCTTCAGCAGGTCCCATGGTTGTGCATGAGAGTCGTTCGGCCCCCCCTCCAGGCTTCGTGCGCCAGGGTGTTGCACCCGATAATACGATGCTTACCCTTCGTCTTGCGTTAGCTTCCAACGATGTCGCCGGTCTCGAGGAAAAGCTGATGTCTCTTGCTATGCCTGGTAGCTCTGAATTTCGACAGTGGCTGTCGATGGACGAGGTTCGCCAATTTATCTCCTGACTTACATTCCTGACAACGGGAATGAAGGTCAAAAGTTTCGTACAACCTTCCCCTGAGACAGTCGCGGCATTCGATGCGTTTGCATCAGCGAACGGACTGTCTCCCAAGCAGATAAGCCCAAACGGAGATTGGGTGTCCCTCACGCTCCCGGTCTCCCAAGCAAATAAGCTCTTTGCGACCCAGTTCGCGCTTTTCACGCCGCCGGACAAGACAAACCCGATAACCCGCACGCTCTCGGTTTCGCTTCCGGCTGAACTTGTTGGGCATGTGGAGGTCATCCATCCAACGACGCAATTTCTGGGGCCCGGATCCCGCCTGCAGTCTGCAAGTTCGAAGTCTGGTGATGATAAACGACCTCAGGCACCGGCATCGTGCGATTCAAGTGTGCCTACTGGCGTCATTACCCCGGCGTGCTTGCAAGACCTCTATGGCATCCCTACCGTCCCCGCGACCCAGAAAAGCAATGCCCTTCTCGTTACCGCTTACGTGGAGCAGTATGCGCAAACTGCGGATCTAGCAGTCCGTGATTGCTTGAATGCTCCAACAGAATCGCTGATCGTATGTACCGCAGGCATTCCTCAAACTCCTGCGACCCGATATGCCGTCCACTACGACGTTCAAGGTCATCAGTCTCGACAACGGAACCGACCCGCAAGGACCGGACGATGCGGGTGTAGAAGCTGATTTGGATATTGAATACACAGTGGGTATTGCCACCGGTGTCCCTGTGGAATTCCTATCAGTGGGTGGAGGAGACACGGACGAGGACTTCGCTTCGTCCTTGTTGGATACAACCACATTTCTTGACGGTGTTCCAAACCCCCCCTCCGCTATGACAACATCTTACGGACTCAACGAGGAGGAGTTTGGAAGTAGTCTGGCAACGTAAGCATTCAACCTCCCAGCCTTCAGGTTTGGCTTACAGCTTCTTTTGAATAGTAAAATCTGTAACGGATACATGGCCCTTGGTGCCCGCGGTATATCGGTCCTCACCGCCTCCGGAGATGTAAGTCCTCAGTCGTTCCTCATATTGTATCTCACACGTGCTGAAGGGCGGCGTGCGCGGAAACCACGACGATCTCACTGTCTGCAATGTCACCGACTTCATCCCTGTGTTCCCCGCGTCATGCCCCTTTGTGACTGCTGTCGGATCCACACAGGGCTTTGCGCCCGAAAAAGCCATCAACTTCACGGGTGGCGGGTTCTCGAATTTCTTCCCCGCTAAACCTTTCCAGCGCGCCGCCATCGCGGGTTTCCTCAAGACGATCCCATCCCACTTTGCAGGGACTTTCAATAAATCCGGACGTGGGTATCCCGATGTGGCCTTACAGGGATGGAATTTTGAGATCGTGGCTGGCGGGGAAACCGGCCTCGTCGGAGGAACCAGCGCATCCTCACCGACCTTTGCAGGGATCATTGCACTGATCAACGACCGACTCGTTTCTGAGAGAAAGAGCACACTGGGATTCCTTAACCCATTTCTCTATTCACGAGCTTCGAACGCTTTCACCGATATTACGATCGGCCATAATTCGGGTTTTGAGTGTCCCGCGTCCTCGGTGAGACATCTTGCGATGAGATTTCATAAGATCTGGATGCTGACGAACACGTTTAGGTGGCGTTTGACGCGGCGCCCGGTTGGGATCCACTCAGTAAGTTTTGCCTTGAGTAGCGCAATGTTTCTCCGCCTGACGTAGACCAATTAGCTGGCTTTGGTTCGCCTGTATTTTCAAAGCTGCTCAACGCCGCACAGGAGTAATTTTGCGCAGGCCGAACTTCGTGGGTCTCGTTTCAACTTTATTTCTTTTTTTGTGTTCTACCTGTTGCATTCAAATGAAAGCCGGGCATCATCTTGTAACTGTAAGGTGCCAGGCAATTTGGAGTGGTCTCGTACTGGCGAGAGCGGTGAAGCGTCGTTTTCAGTGGATCCAGAGCTCCAGAAGATCATTACGGGACATTCAATCCGACAGAGCTTGGGCAGAGCGATTATCGCTATTCAGAACCTCCAGCTTCACCTTATTACGGACCGATCAGCTCCGATCAAAGCCGACGCGGATACCTGTTAGTCTCTCGCAGAGAGACACTTCAATACATTCTAAACTCGTACCTCGTTGTATTGAATTTCCACGCCATACTTATCGCACAGAGCCCTCAAC
The DNA here is from genome assembly GCA_029378375.1 of Mycena olivaceomarginata. Classification (NCBI taxonomy): domain Eukaryota; kingdom Fungi; phylum Basidiomycota; class Agaricomycetes; order Agaricales; family Mycenaceae; genus Mycena; species Mycena olivaceomarginata. The sequence goes on from JARKIC010001229.1 coordinate 40,304, forward strand.
TGGTTTCTCCCGAGGTCTCGGAGTGCCTTTTCCTCGTCAAGATTAAATGTGTCGACGTTGAATACCGCGGGAACGGCCTTGGGAGAGGCCTTGGGAGGGGTCGGCAGGACAGAGCCTGAAGCAAGAGGAGTCGCACTGCGATGGGCTCTGTAGTACGACGCGGCCCCGTCACTCGAGGCGGTAAGGGTTTCCAGTGCCACTACCGTACTAGGGGGCGCGTCATTGGTGACCGACGGCCCATCGCGCGCGCGCCTGCTTTCGCTTTCTTGACGGATCGTTCCTTGCCACTGTACGGATCATATTAATATTCAGACTTCCGCTTCTTGCTCTTCACGGGCATCATGAAGGCGGCGGGCATACCTGGATTGAAGGTGAGTCAAAAGTCTAATGATAACCTCAACAGTCTCCGCAATCAGTTGTCTCGACTGTTTTGCATCTACGCTTGTCCCGAACTTCCTTCGGTACTAAACTAAGCGCAGAAGTCGGACGTGGTGCGTGGGACACAGCCAGCTTCGTTAAGAGGGGAGCTTGTATCAATCACTGGCATCCCAGGGTTCGTCCGAATGTGGTCGTTCCTTTCTTTTTTTTGCCGGTTTTGCGCTTTTTTCGTACGTCCCATACCTTACCTCAGGAACTCGCCTCTTTTATTGACGCTCGCATGCTTCTTTGATGCAGGCTCGTCGCAACTGCTCAGAATCTGTCTTGCGCGAACCTCTCCAGTAACAGTCAGCGATCTTCTCCACAGTCCGTACAGCCATCGAACGTCATGCATATGTGTAGGACTCGGATGTGGTGCGGGGCACAGCCAGCTTCGTTGAGACGAGTCCATATTGGTCACTGGCCTCCCGGGGTTCGACTCCCCGCGCCCGAATAGTTTGACTTTACTTTTTCAACTTTTTCCGCTTTGCGCCTTTTTTCGTTCTTAGTTCAGACACTCGGGCTGATATTTCCTGGCATTCGAGTCGTCCGCAACTGCAGTGGACAGAACACAACAGGGACGTTGAACGTCCCAAGTTTCACTCCCCGTTCCCGACTTCACTGGGCCCGTGCACGCTATAATTCACGACTTTCCCCTTTCTTGGTGTCAATGTATTTTCCACCGTTGAATCAACAATTAAAGCGCTGTTTGGATCCAGGGACCGGAAACCATTCATCCATCCACCCTTAACTGGCATTAACTCTGAATTGACACCGGCAATTGAATAGAGAAATCGGATGTGGTGTGCGGAACACCGCCGGTCCTCGTGGAATGTGCGCAGCGGGTTTTCCGCACTCGCAGTTCGGGGTTCGACTCTCCGCATCTGAATGCTTGGTGAGACACCTTTATTTCATTAGTTCAGTCCTTCCGCTAACAGCCAGATTCGTTCAAGGCACATGGCATTGCCCCCGCATTCGAGTAGATCATGAAAGTTTGTGTGTTTCTTCCATCGCCAGTTTGGTTTGTTAATTCAAAAGTTCAAGCTCGAGTTAGGCTAATCACATGTTTAACCAAGTATATATGTAGTCCCTCCCAAAATATTAGGTCACTGGGACATGTTCTAGACATGCTAGACTATATTCGGCACGAAAATGGTCCGAAAACATAAATTACCTAATACATAATATTTTCATGAATCACTTTCTATCAATAATTGCACATGAATTAGCCCGTTAAATCTACCCAGGTTTCATCCAAATCAGTGCAAAAACTAATTGAGTTACAAGGAACAAGACAGGCCTCCGCTTCGCTCCGGTATTCAAGATGAACAAAGAAAATGAATTTCAGACGGTTGTGATACAAATGGAGCGATTATGTGTACCGACACGAGCTGCAAACAAAAGTTACACATTCACCTCGGGATCGGGCCCGGGCTGGTAATCATTAATGCGTGACTTGATGCCAGGAAGAATAGTTGCAATTTCCAGTGTGGATCAAATTTGAGGAGAGGCAGGATATTGAGGTGTGAGGGAGGGGATTGTTCGTCGTCCGAGGAAAGGGAATGTATTTATATGTGTCTTCGGGAAGACTACGTGGCCTCCCGGCCTCACAACGATCTTTGAGCTGCGCCGGACGCAACAACAGCAGCGATGAACAGCCTTGGACAGCATCTTGTCAAAGAAAGGCTGCGGTCGGTCAGCTGTTGCGCCGCATGGGGTTTCCAAGTATGAATTCGACTGCGCAGAGGAATTTTGACACCAAGACATGAGGTTGACGAGAGAGGCGGAAAGAAGGGGATAAGGCAGTAGGGATGTGCGCAAACATGTACAATGACACGCCGGGGTAATCGTTAAAGAACGGTTAATTTTTCGAAAACTTACCAAAACAAGAAAATTTCGTTCGCGCCTTCGTTCCAACATTGGCTGTAACCTTGCTAGAACACAGAAGAATGGAAAGAATGTTCCTTGGGCATCTCGGGCGGGTCGGAAGTGGGGGCAAGTGACTGGTCTTTTGAGCCTATAGTACATTTAATGTTCGGTTTGAGATAGTAGAGCTATACCTTCATCATCATATACTTTCTAAGGAGATTATTTTCGCTTATTTGTCCAATGTCGCAAACGCATTCTTGACATTACCTGTGCAAATAAATCACATTCGACTTTCGTCAAGGCGGCACTGTGGCAGGGTCAGACAGCTGAAGCGTGGAAACACTCCACATGGACGGCTGGAAGACCACTCTACGGATGGTGGTATTCTCAACTTTTTATTTCTTTGACACCTTCCAATCCTTTGACTCTCCACTCTACAAACACACCCCCTTTTTACTGCTTATTTGAACATACCAACTACATTTTCATTCTCATTGTTTCCGCAGATTTCAGTTCATTTGTGCTTAACCTGCATCTATCAGACTTAGAGTCTGTAAGTAGGTGTTTCTGGCTCGACAGGCGCAGTGTAAAATCGGCAAAGCGCAACAAATACCAAGGCAAGCCCCAGGCGAATACTGGGAAAATATCTGCCGACTCTTTACTGACGTTTGCATAGGGGTTTTCCACCCAGAGATTCTGCTGCAGGGTCGAGAGCTGACACGGTGACAATGCTGTTTGCGACATCTGTTACAATGAGGTTGTGCAGAAGGAGACTGGCTTGGCGTTGTATGCTGCAATAACGGGGAACTCGATTGTGCATCGTCCGACCAGGGGAGATCAAGACATGACATGACAGTGATCAACTCGAATGAAATGAGCGCGGACTGTATAGGCTGCTGAACAGTGCCTGGATGGGAGTTAAATCAGAATGAAATAAAATCTCGGAAAACTGGGGGCGCACTGATCATTGTCATCAACGCTGCAACCCAAAGAAAAGAGCTGCTTTTGCCTGTGGAACGTGCATTCCACAACGTCGGAATTGACCCCCAACCACGATCTGCGAGAGCGAAGAGCTGCACCAGACTCAAATTCTGTTTTGGCCTCCATCTCTGCGCAAAAACTACAGCCGCCTGGGCTATGATTGTTCCAACCACAGGCACCACGAGAATACCAGAGATTGAGTTCAGAACGTGAATAACGCTGACGACGATATAAATAGCGAGGAGTCCGGACAGGGGTATGCTACTGCTCTGATCATTGTACGAAGGGGCATTGAGTGGCTGAGCGTCCAGCACACAGATGAGCACCCAGGGGACTACAAGGGTGGGCAGGTAGACTGCGAGCAGCCACAGGCTGGTCTTGTGGTAGGTCAACAGGTTCTCCATCCAGTGGTAACTAGTGAGAAGGAAGGGTTGCTCTCAGACAGCATCAACATCAAGTATAAGATCTCTCTACCAGTATGTTCTTGTTTGCGATGCCGTTTCTCCTGGCTGCTGTAGATATCCAAGCTCAGAGCTTTATCTGTCTTAGTCTCTGTTACAGAACCGATATACAGATGACGATCAAGACATATCTGTATATGCTCTGTTAGTAAACAATACTATCTTGTTGGCTGACCAATCATTTTTTTGCGGCCTTGTTCTGGGATGCCTTCTGGGGCTATAATTCTGAGAATATTTGAGCACATAGAATGCCTTTCAATGAATCAAAAATTTCTTTAGACTTACAGCAATTGGCAGTACCTAAGGCGCAGATTGAAAAAGTTCTGTTTTGTGATGTTTTGGAAGAATTCCTGATACATATCTCAACGAGTTTTGCACCGATTCAGATGAAACCTAGATAGAAGTACTCAGCTAATTCATTCCGAATTAGTGATAGAAAGACATTTTCAAAAATGATGTATATTCAGCAACATTGGTTCAATGGGCCATTTGGTGGATGAATGCAGTTTACAAGCATCTAGACACATCCAAATGATGTCGACCTTTGTCAGGTAAGGCTCTGATACATTCTGCAAGTTGTAATAGATTCAGATTTGCAAAGACCTCAGCAATGGATTCAAAATTCACAATATTTCCTGATTACAGTGTATTGCTCATTGTCCTGATGTGTTTACAAGCATGATAGATTGAACTTTTGAGGATTACAACTCTATTACAAGTTTCAGGATGTATCAAAGCTTTACCTGACAAAAATCCACATCATTTGGATGTGTCTAGATGCTTGTAAACTGCATTCATCTATAAAATGGCCCATCAAGTCAATGTTGCGGAATATACATCATTTTTGAAAATGTCTTTGTATCACTAATTCGGCATGAATTAGCTGAGTATTTCTATCTAGGTTTCATCTGAATTGGTGCAGAACTTGTTGAGATATCGGGAATTCTTCCAAAACATCACAAAACAGAACTTTTTCAATCCATGCCTTAGGTACTGCCAATTGCTGTAAGAGAGAGATGGAGCTGGAGTGATGATATTGAATGAGTTTGTGAACATGGTTGTATGTAAGCAATTTATGGGTTGATGCTGCTTTGAGATATTGGCCAGGTGAAATGCTTAATTGTCACTGTATGATATTAGAGAGCTTAAGTCCAAGCGGCATGCCGCTTTTAGGTTGTGTGCACCTCAAATGCACACACCCTGATGCTATTGCACCTTGTTAATGCCCTTTAGAGGGAAAAAAGAAAAAAGCGGCATGCCACTTGGGCTCAAGCTCTCTATTGTCCATTCCTGTTCAGGAACCCCTACAAATATTTCGAGATATATTCCGGCTGCATTGCATGCAGTATGAAAGAAAGAACACGAATTAGCACAGCCACGCTTTTACGTAATTTGACGGTCTGCCAACAAGCACCCCTGTTTACTATCAGACTATATCCGTCTGCATCTGTCTTGGTGATGAATAAAGGATCCCTCTCTCACTGGTTGGGAGATTCAAGATTTTCAGCACAATTTATGGTGAAAAATGTTGTTTGTTTTTCAGACATTTTTCACTGAAAAAAGAAGTGAAAAATTCAATTTTTTTTTGCCTTTTTTGAGCTTCCTTTTGAACTTTTCACCTCGAACTTACAAAATAGTGAAAATGTTTTGAGTTTTTCACTACCTTTTCAGTGAAAAATGTCTGAGAAACAAACAACATTTTTCACCGTAAATTATGCTGGAAAACTTGAATTTCCCAACCAGTGTCTTGAGTTCCAACACTCGCAACAACTGTCATTTATTTGCCCAAATTCTAGCGAACACAAATTTGAGGACAAAGGATTTCCACATATAACTTGTAAACTAAATTGAGTTCGACTGCAGCTTACTGCCACAGCTTTAAATTTGAAAAAGTCCATTTGAACCACTCCTCATGTCACTGCGGGAAGCCGACAATGTGCCAATACAACTGACAGTGGCGGGCAGTACCCCCCAGCCAATAGGTGTACACACATTCCATCAGCACTGTCAATCAGTTCCAAACGGAATTTAAACCTGGTATTAGCAACCCAGGGATATGCGCATATATGCCGTTTTGTTATATCAAAAGATGGGCAAAGTCCCAACAGCCTTTATTTATATATCACCAGTGAAAATTAGTGACTTGCCATGATATATCAGTAAGGCTCGAACTGTTTTCTGTGTATAAACATTTAGACATGGTTTTAACTATTTTCGTTTCTGTTTCATTTGCCAGCGAGGTCAAACAGTTTGCAAACCATTTGTACACGGTTTAAACGGTTGAAAATTTTGAATGATTCACAGAGCCTTTCCTAGTAGAGATCTGAGGAAATGCCGCAACAAAGAGTATCCCTGAGGCAGCTGACACTGGTTGGAAAAATCAGATTTTTCTGCTGAATTCTCAGTGAAAAATGTTGTTTGTTTTCCATCAGTTATCAGCCAGAAAATAGGTGGAAAACCCAAAACATTTTCACCACTTTTCCGGTTTGAGGTAAAAAACTCAAAAGAAAGTTGAAAAGGGGTGAAAAAGCTTTCAAAATTTCACCATGTTTTTCAGTGAAAAATGTCTGAAAAACAAACGACATTTTTCACTGTAAATTGTGCTGGAAAATTTGAATCTGCCAACCAGTGTGAGCATCCTCCCAACTGACATGTCGACATCCCGACAGCATGGCGTGCTCAACTGACGGGATGTATTATTATTATTATTACTTGTTGTATATTACAGCTCTTTGCGGTACAACAGGCGTGGTCAGTTTTTTTTGCTGTTTTGGGCATTTTTTGATCATTTTTTTTCGAACACTCCTTCCGATCGCAATTCCCATCTGTTTCCCTTCAAAGTAGGTTCATTCGAACGGCATTGAAAATGCGCAGACAACGGCGTCCTTCGATTTTTTGTTCAGCTGATAACATTCTTTTGCAAGCCAGAAGGATGAATTTGGCTGTATTTCGGCATTGGACACCCGTAGAATGGTTTGTAGTGACCCAAATCCCCTAGTATCTTGGTACGATTGACCTCGGCCTATTACCCCGCAAATGACATACTCGGATAGTGAATTGAGTGCCCAGTTCAAATCCAATGCACGATGCCGCCTGTCCAACATGCTTGATTTCAATTGTCACTTAGCACACATGTTCTGCTGCATCCCTTGGCCATATAAGCATATGCTCGGACAAAGATACACCCCAACATATTCACACCGGGCCCACGCGTTTGAATACGTGAAAAACGACCTCTATCATCTTGCACGACACGTCTGACCACTAGGGATCGTCACCGTCCATCCCGGCGGACAGACGGCACCAAAGCTGGCCATCTAGTGTACCGTCCGTCAACGGTACGGTGGGGCAGGGTCTCTCACGACACCCGACGGGACGGGACGGTGGACGGGACGGCCGTCGACGGTGGACGGACGGTCAGTCATCGCCCAAAATTCCCAAAATGATAACTTAGCTTACATGCAGCGGGGGTGAGTTTGATGATGCCATGGAGTACAGCCAATGTTGTATCAACCTCATTTTTCCTGATGGGGAGTCGCATAGAGAGTCGCCCACATATGTTAATTTATTGGCAGTTGCATTCAAGATGCGCCCTCGGTTGCCCGTTTGAGACTTCGACTGTGCTATCGGCAAGTGGGAGTGGCAGACACAATTGAAAGGGAACGAATGCGGGAATGGGGTGGGAGATTCTTCCTTTATTCTCCGCATCTTTACGGCCAAAGCTGCGTGATATGTTGATGTCGTGATGAACCTAGCGGCGAAGCGTCAGACGCCAAAGACACGTTGGCGCAAGTGGCGCCGTCTGGCACTTTGTACGGATGTATAGTGCCAAATAAAGTGCCAGTGCACTGGCATATCAGCCCCTCTGGTGTATCTCGCGGTCCTGCAAGCTGTAATGAGGGGGCGGGAGGCGGGAGATGATGGGCATGGGACAGTGGCGGTGTCGACAATGTTGATGGGACTCCACCAGCCGAGCAGCATAACGTACCAGCTCCTACTAAGTAGCACTGCCGACGTCAGGTGACGTGACAGTGTGTTGCAGCCGTCTGTCCATCCGTCCTCGGGTGGACGGGACACCCGTCCTCACCACCGTCCGGCGACAGGACGGGGGGCTGAGCAGACCCACAGCTCAGCGACGGGACGGGATGGTTGTCCGTCCGTCCGTCCGCCCAACCGTCCTGGACGGGTACGGTGACGATCCCTACCAACCACATCAGTCACACAGCCGGCAAGTGCCATGGCCGAGGCTTTATGGCATTTCAATGGCATATGTCAGACACTTGCCATGGTGTTGGCCATGGCATTGCATGGGTGTTGGACAAAGTCTTTGTTCCTTTGTCAGGGTGGGAATTTGGTGTGACTTACCTGGCCCGATCTCGGTGATCATCTGGTGATCATCCTGGCCTCAGGCTCCTCAACATCCTTGCTTTGCTGCGTCCCACTTTCCGTCAGAAATATATTCATTATGCACTGTAAACTGACTCTCCTAATTCAGGATTGTGCTTCTAGGGTTGCCTGAATATTGTAGAGATGTGGGATCGAATAGTGCATTCTCGGGGGATACCTGCGGGCCGCTGGGTTTGCAGGCGGAACAAATTCCCTGCACTGTGAGGGTTTGGGGGGAGTAGGACTGTAAGATAGACTTTCAAATGTTTCCTTGAGTGACCCCCGTAGCGATTTTGACCTTGTTCAAAAACAAATTGCTCAGCTATGGATAAAAAAGGGGTGGCAGAGTTGAGGACTGTTGGGCTGAACCCTGTGATCACTGGATATTCCCACACTGACAAAGGAACAAAGACTTTGAGTAACGCCTGTGCAATGCCATGGCCAACGCCATGGCAAGTGTCCGACATATGCCATTCAAATGCCATGAAGCCCGCCCTCATGGCATGTGCTGGCTGTGTCACAATTCACATGTCATGACAAAAGTCACTCTTTTTCTTCCTTACACCCATGCCTCGCAAAAAGCCCGCCACCCCAATCCAGAACCACTACTCGAAGGACCTCAAGCAGAGGGTCATCCACCAAGCCTTCACCCTCCACAAAGGCAGCAAAGAGATTGCTCATGACCTCAATATCCCTTTGCGCATCGTGCAGCGCGTCATGCAGATGTGGACAGAAATCGGTGAAGTTACCCGTGATTGCAGACACAAAGGGTGTGCTCCCCTCATGTCTCCCAGCAATTGCCAGGTATACCCTCCTTCTTTCCTTATATCCGTCCATATCTTGCCCTTGATCTTGACCCTTCTATGCAGTTTATGCTCGCACTTCTTGATCACACTCCAGACATGTTCCTCGACGAGATTCAGGAGGCGCTCTTCATCGAGCACAACATCGACGTGTCCCTCACCACAATATGTTGTACACTCCACCGGCTTGGGATTTCCTCAAAGAGGGTATGTATTTCAGTGGTCTATCTTGACAGCTTTTGAACCGGCACCATAGTTGTCACGCCAAGCCACGGAACGCTGCGAGCATGCACACCGTGATTTTGTCATGGAGATAGGTAACGAGCCCGCAGATCGCATTGTCTGCACAGATGAATCTGCTGTCAACATCTTAACATCGTACCGCCGGAATGGCCGAGCGATGAGAGGGGTACGGGTGCGTAAGCGCTGTCGCTTTGTGCGAAGGACACGGTTAGCACCCAATTACAGTTCAGGGTGTAGTCTAACAAGTTTACAAGCTATTCGATGCTGCCGGCAATCACAACCGACGGAATTATCTTCAGTCATGTCAAAGTTGGGGGCTACAACGGAGACCAGTTCATGCTCTGGCTGGAGGGTCTGCTGAAGGTAGTGAATCCGTATCCTGCGAAGCACAGCATCCTCGTTTTGGATAATTGCCGTATCCATCATGTTGAGGGCGTTGAAGAGATGTGTGCGGAAGCATACGCGGTTTCTCTACCTTCGTGCGTCCTAACTGACTGTCTTCGAAGCCATATCAAGCTTGTGTTTCTCCCGCCTTACTCCTCGGACCTCAACCCGATTGAGGAATGCTTCTCATACATCAAGGCATACATTTCTCGGCACAGCGGCACGTTCTGGAACCTTGTCGAGGTTGGAGATGAGGCTGATCCGTTTTTGTTTTTGTACGCTGCCTTGGAAACTGTGACTGCGGATGCAGCGAAAGAATGGTTTTATCATTCTGGATACTAGATGTGATCGTAATAATAGCCATAGTTTGAACGAATACATGGCGGGACTATATTGAATAACGAATGAATAAGATGTAGTAATAGGATGAACGATGGGTAGGAATAATGTGGATGGAGTATAGTAGCCACGCCAAGTACTTAGGCGAGGGTTTTACGGTAATGATCAACCCTCTTGATCTCGTTCTTCACCTGTGCCATGAGGTAGGTCGCATTTCCGTGAGTGATATTGGCGACCCGAACAAGCTCCTTGGCCGTCCCGAGTCTGTGGACCTCGTCAATGTTGTAATAGTCAAGTGCAGCAAATTTCGGGATATAATCCAGCATGTTTCAGCGTGGGTCATAGCCGTCCAGTTGATGGAGGAAATCCGAGATCTCTGGATACGGGTTAAGCGCACCCATGTCCAGAGGATCGCTTGACGGAATCACCGCAGGAAATGCAGATGTCAAAGCGTGTGGAGCATGTGAAACAGGAGAGGCAGCAGATGCAATCGGCTGCATTGAAGGCATGTGAGGATGCCCCGGAAGCCCCCAGGGCATGTAAGGATAGCCCATCATGTGGGGTGGCATTATACCAGATAACAGATTTTGCATCGGCGGTCCCAGTACGGCTTCTGGGAGCATGCTTTTGAAGAACATACCGAACAAGTTCTGACCTGCAACATCGCGCGGAGGAGTTCTGAGTGTCACACCGTTCTTTCTGAGAGCCTAACAGGGATGTATCAGTAACTGAACGAGGGCAGAGGTGGGCACAAACCAGAGCCTGAGCCCATGCATGTCTCTGATTATTCGACAGATGATGATGCGTGCCGGCAACAGTAATCTTACAAATTTTGGTTGGTCCGCACGCCTGGCGATGACCGTAATGATCGTCGAGCTCCTGCATGGACTTGAGTTCTTGATCCATGGTCCCCAAACCCACATCAAAGTCATCGTTGCCTGACTCAGCATGGTCCAAATCCAACACCGGCACCTTCTTGCCTCACCCCTTCCCACTCGGCAACTTAGCCTTGCCTCGCTTGGCAGACAGTGAGTTAAGGTACTGCTCAAGTAGTTGAATTAGCATCAACGACCGTGGTTTCAGAGACTTACCTGCTCAGTGACCAGAATCATGACAGGAATAACGGTACCAGCCTTCTTTGCATTCTCAGCCTGCCGCACGTCCTCTAAGCATCCCGTCCAATCACTATCCATGCTCAGAGACATTTCAGGAACGCTTTTGGTAGCATTCGACAACTTGTACGTCAAGACGGGCTTCTGTGCAACATCTGTACATCCCACAGTCGTGTGGATCGCGGCCAGCGCGTCGCTAAAATCGGTTGCATGTGTGAACATAATGCGCTGGTTGCCAGGCTCTGAAGCCCGCAGAACGCTCAAAATGAGTTCTCGGGAGGCGAAAGGGAATAAGCCGTGGAAGAATTATTGAATAGGCAGATATGCACTATGCTGATCATTACACAACTCTGGCTCTCTGCCCTTGTCTTTCTTCCTCTTCTTCGGTGGCAGCACAATAGAACCGTCCGAATCACTGCTGAGAGTGTCGTCTGAGGATATGACAGTTTCCACCACGGCCTTTTTGGTAGCCTTCTTAGCGGCCTTCTTAGAAGCTTCCTTTGGGGCCTTTGTCTGTGCCTTGCGTCTGACAGGGGGTGGGGGGGTAATACTGGATGAGCTGTCATCATCTTGGAGAGGTAAGATCTGATTTTCAGGAAGTGTAGAGAACTCGGTGCTGGGAGAAAGATTGTAATTGCTGCCAGAAACGGTGTTACGGTCCGGAGAAGACGGCTTATTCTACTGAGCAACCCCGATTCCAGGAGAAACCCCACCTTTTGGGGCATCCCCTTCAAATGTCTACTGAGAACCCCCTCCGATGTCAACCGGCCGCCCGGATCAGTGACCATAAATAATGTGATCTGATGAGATACTACTTGTGGGATCACGATTCTTCCTTTTCCTTAAGGCTCGAAGCCAATGCTATCCTTCCCCCAGAACTCGGACACTTAAGAAAGAAGAGTCAATATTATTTGATCCAAGGATTTTAACCTGAAGGTGGTACGTAGATCGCCAGCATTTTGGCTTTTACTCCGGCCCTGTATTTTACCTCGAGAGAAAACAGATAAGTATTGGGCAAATGGCGCTGTTCTTTCGGGCGAGCCTAAGTGTCCGAGTTCTAGGTAAGAGGGATAGTAGCGCCGGAAAATACTGGGTGTCCATTTATTTCCAATCCTCAATCACTGTCCGTTTTGAATGGTCTCAAGTGCCATTCCGGGGCTTCCGCTCGACGACAACGGCTTTATCGTAGTCCGTTTATGAAGGTATGGTTTAATATGAGGTAGTCCCTGATATACTGGTAAAGGGTTGTGCCATGTGGTGTGTCAAGAACTGTTTACCTTGGTGATGGCCCCCTATTTTCAACCCTTTGCCCCGTCACTCGCTGTGTTGCTTCACTGATTGCTGTGACTCCATTTGGCTCATGATGTAACATGCCACTTGTCTGGATGTCCGCGATGCCTTCTGTTGGTTCTGGCGTATTCTGAAGTTGAATTCAACGATTGCATTCTTTCGCACTTTGATGACAATATGTAAAAAATCATTTCTTCGGTGTGGACGATGGATGGCCCTGTCTTCTCAACATCTTTGGATTATATATCACCCCAAATGGGTTGCCGGTTCACCTGGTTCATCAATTTCCAAAATACCAAGCAGACGCTATGCTAAAAATCGGTTGGCTGGGACCTCCGAAGTTACTTCCACAATACCCCTCGCCGAACGATCGAACACTCAGCCAGAACAACCGCACACACGATTTCTGGGCATAATTTCGCGGAGATTCTATAGAAGACACTTTGCTCGCGGTGCAGCCAGCAGAAAAATCAGCATGGCTGTCTTTCAATCCTCTGATTTTACGAACTACTCAAGTCTTTATCCTTCTACACCCTCTATACCGCCACTTATTTTTGAGAAATTACGTTCATACATGCTGCTGAGCATGTTTTTCCGACCATACACTTCCCCAGTGCCATCTTGACATGAACACTGGAACGATCGCTAAGCTTCATCACTTGTCCAAAAGTTAACAATATCCTTCTATTCGGACCCACATTCTGATATAGCACCCTAGGTTAGTCTTTTGATCCATGTGAACAAAATAAAATTGCAGTTGAATCTGCTCACGCTCTTGTCTCCTATTTGTACGGCACAGATATTGTTCCTTCATCCGAGTCGAAGGGCTTTTTGGCTCTACCTATTTGCTCACCCATCACGGGTTTTGTGTCGCGTACTTAGTCTCTGTCGGCAGGAAGAACAAAATTGTTTGAATTGTGCTTTACAGTCTTAGATCGGATCTGTCATTTTTGTATCAAATAAGCTTTGATACGCAGTGGTTACGGTACTTTTATCTGACTGAAGATCAATGTGCAAGCTTCAATATTACCAATGAGCGCCCTTAAGTTGACTCTGCCTCAGGTAAAATTGTTCCATACTAACTGAGCATTAAATCATTGCTGGGATTTGGATTAAACCGTGGGCCAGCTACAGTGATGCGGGACTGTCGCGGCCGGCGCGGGGTTGAAACATTTCCTTTCGGGGATCTCTGCCGCCAAAGAAACCCTGGGAATCCGGGTTTCCGCATAGAACAACTTTTCAAACTGGGGTTTCTCTTGGAATCGGGGTTCCTCAGTAGAATAATCCGGAGAAGACAGTTGTTTGCATCGGGTTCGGGGGTGGGCTCTTGTGTATTGGCCTTCGCAAGTCTCCTGGACTTTCTACAGGCTGAAGCGCCATTGTGGTCGCCCATGGTACAAGTATGAAAGAAAAAGAGAAGTGACTTTTGTCCTGACACGTGAATTGTGACTGATGTGGTCGGACATGTCATGCAAGATCATAGAGGTCGTTTTTCACGTAGTCAAACGCGTGGGCCCGGTGTGAATATGTTGGGGTGTATCTTTGTCCGAGCATATGCTTATATGGCCAAGGGATGCAGCAGAACATGTGTGCTAAGTGACAATTGAAATCAAACATGTTGGACAGGCGGCATCGTGCATTGGATTTGAACTGGGCACTCAATTCACTATCCGAGTATGTCATTTGCGGGGTAATAGGCCGAGGTCAATCGTACCAAGATACTAGGGGATTTGGGTCACTACAAACCATTCTACGGGTGTCCGATGCCGAAATACAGCCAAATTCATCCTTCTGGCTTGCAAAAGAATGTTATCAGCTGAACAAGAAATCGAAGAACGCTGTTGTCTGCGCATTTTCAATGCCGTTCGAATGAACCTACTTTGAAGGGAAATGGATGGGAATTGCGATCGGAAGGAGTGTTCGAAAAAAAAACGATCAAAAAACACCCAAAACGGCAAAAAAAACTGTCCGCGCCTGTTGTACTGCAAAGAACTGTAAGCATTACTTGTATATCAAGCCGATGGTACGAATCAGATTGTCTGTGTTTGCATAATCCTAATCCTCCCTATTTTCTCAGGTGCTCCACGAATCACCCAAATCAGTCGTTCAATTTCCTGTTTCTTTCCGATTCCACCTGACATGTCAAAGTTTGTTTCACTTTGGCCTCTCTGATCAGCCATGTAACAGCTGCTCAAAAGGTAAGCTCCTCATTGACACTTCCTTCTCCCACCCCCCACGTGGCCCACCTATGGCGCCGTCTGTTGTCATCCTCTGTGCCCAAACTCTTCGTGATAATAACCCCGGGATCAAGGGGCCTTCTCAACATTCACAGTCAAACAATCTCTGTAACTTCTTCAAATGCTGTGTCAGCACCAACTTCAGCCTCACACTCAGTCTGCGTCAATTTTTTCTAAATGGGGTTCCAAGGCTAAGTTGGCCAAGGGGAAGGGGAAAGCTCAGGTGGGGGCAAATAGGTACACTCAATTTCGAAATTTTCTTTCCAAAATGTCACGCTTTTTTAACCCTAGGCTAGGGTTACTCTGTTTCCTCCGAAATGAAAATTTTACCTATAAACCATACCTATGTTCCTGCTAAATCCCGAATCTCAAAGAGTTTTGATGAAAATTGTGATTTGACATGAAGTTTGGTCTGCTATCATACTGGACGTGCCTCATCGCGAAAGGTATCAAAAACGACGTCTGGAAGCCACGCCAACAGCCTCTCGAGCTCATTCATAGTAGGAAGATATCAGCACCGACATGGTGGGAGGAAGTGAGTGACGAGTCATGACCGGGTTCAGCCAGATCCGTGGCCATGTGTTGGGTTTTCTGAATGTCACATCAATGTGCTGGATATTCTGAGAGTTTTCTTGCTCTTTCTGAGTGTGTCGGACATTCTCAGAATTGTGTCGCGGCTTCTGACAGCTTCTGACATGTGTTGGATTTGAAAGATGGGTCGCTGTGTCGGCTGTCCTATATCTTCATTGCTGTGGGGGGATAGATGGGGACACACAATCAAAAACAACTGTAAAATGAGGGGTAAACACCAATGCAAAACATAAAGCAAGGGTAGAAGATGCTTAGTGTGTCGTGCAGGGCTTCCCGTGAATTTTTATTGTATTAATCCCTGTTGGAGCGAATAAAGCCGAGATAGTTATAGATAGATTGTCACTCATGTCACACACTTTTACACGTTGTCTTTGACCATCGCCGTCTCGCGTCTCGCATGTCCCCGCCTTCCAGCGTCTGATTCCACCAGGTTATGGGCCTTCTGTGCACCACTGCCTAAGAACCAAATCTACTGGTCCGCTTTTCTGTGTACGTGCTGTTCTATCGGAACAGCCACCCAGTCTTTGTGCCACTCGCGACATCCTCTTTGTCCATTATCCCAATTTCGACTCTCTCACCATGGTTAAACCTTCGGACATCCCCAAACTCACCTCCACCAACTACTGGACCTGGAAACCTGATGCTGAAGCTCTGCTCATGGCCGAAGCTCTCTTTGACACTGTCGACCCCAACCAGGCCGTTCCCACGGGTGTAGTCCAGCTTCGTAAATGGACTGAGAACAACACAAAGGTCTATGGCCTACTGTATCTCGCATTGGATGACACGGTTAAGACCAAGGTCAATAACGCCAATGTGCAAAGGAGCGGTCATCTTCTTTGGGGCATGCTCGAGTCAATCTTCACGACTCCGGACCCCTCCAATCGCGCTCTTCTCATGACGCGCTTCAACAACCTCACACACAACATTTCCCAACCTGCCGATATGTTCCTCCAGGCTGTTGTTACGGCTGAGAGAAATCTCGCTGCTATTGCGGTCTCGCTCCCTACATTCACGGTCCACGACAAGATCCTCAATGGTCTTTTGTCCATTTATTCCCCCATCACGGCTTTACTCCAGAACAAATCTCCCCAACGCGACGTCGTGTCAATGATCAACAACTGGGAGAGTACAGATCTTCAGAGGAAGGATTCTCTCATTCGGGCCACGCGTTTGAGCGTGTCCCTCGGTTCGAATCCAGGGAGTGCTGGGTTTGAAGATCCGACTGCCCTTGCAGCTCGTGACCGTCCCCAGCGCCCGCACCAGTCCTCACACTCGCATCCACGTTCCGGTTCCACCCCACCCTACGATTGGACCAACACAAAGGGTCGCACCGACGTTTGCTACCGGTGTGGTCTCCCCGGTCATTTTGTGCAGTACTGCATCTCGGAGATGCCTGATGATGTCCGGCGTCATATTGTTCGCAATCGCAAAGAGAAAGCGAACATCGCCGCTGACTCTGACAGCGACTCGGATGCTGAACACGCTCACTTTGCAACGACGGACCATTTCGCTGCAGCCGCTTTAGATTTACCCTCCGAGCTCAACCTCGATACCATGGATCACAAAACCTCCATTGGCTTCGTCAACTCCCACCCCAATGTTGTCCATATTCCGCCCATTTCGGTGGCCGACTTTGAGGCTGGACGCACAGATGAGCTGCACGCCACCCTCCTGGCTCATGTTCAGGTGCAGAGCTCGTCATCGTCGTCTGCCACTGGCACTGCGACCCCCACCATCCTCTCAGCTGTCTCTACCCCAGCGTCCACACCTACACCTCTGTCGAAGAAGAAGAAGAAGAAGAAGAAGAAGAAGAAGAAGAAGAAGAAAGGTCCCGCCTCTCTACAATCCTCGCCGCCGGTTCGCTCGGTGCAATCAGCGATGCATGGGCTCACTCTTTCGGAAGAAGAGGCCGAGTACTCGATGTAGGTGTTCAGGGAGTGTCTCGGCTCAGGGAGTGTGTTGCAGCGAATAGAGCCGAGATAGTTATAGATAGATTGTCACTCATGTCACACACTTTTACACGTTGTCTTTGACCATCGCCGTCTCGCGTCTCGCGCGTCCCCGCCTTCCAGCGTCTGATTCCAACAATCCCATCCTCAGCTTAAAAGAACATTGATTCGTCCGAGATGACAGTACTAGCTCATAAGTGGTCCAAAAAGACGTCAATTGCAAAATGTGTGTACACAAAAAAATGGACTCTTGTTAGAAGGTAAAGCGATCGCATGGGTGTTGACTGAAGGAAATAGAAATGGAGCCTCGAGGTAGATTTCGTCTCAGTTTACTCCCCGGATTCACATCGTTTAAATCTTCAAGAATCTCCACAACTGCTCCTCGGATCCACTTTGGGGCTGGAGCGTCACCTATCGTATTCGCCGTATCAATGCAAAGGCAGGCATGGAGGAGTGGGAGCGAAGCACTCACAGGGGAGCGTCCGAGCGAGCCGTCAGCAGTCCAGACCTGATCTTCGTTGACACGTTGGACCTAGATAGATACCATGAGTATGAGGACATCAGGAAGGATCAACCCGAAGAGGGAAGGACTGACAACAAACGCGCCGTCGGCGGCGCGATTGATAGCGAAAATCTCTGGGGGTTGGGTTCCAGCTACGATGTTTCCCTGCGACATGAATAAGTTCAGTTGAATCAGCTGTCCGACAGAGAATGGTTAATTCACTTACTGCATCGTCGATGTAAGTGGGTGTCGCGAGGCCTTGGTTGGTAATAGTGAACCCGTCGGATCCTGCGGGGTCGACCTTCCACTGGAAGGATTCGAGTTTACATATGTAAGTCGATGTCTATCACGGACAATGGATGTTGAAAGTACCTCTCCGAAGGGGCCGGGAAACTCGCGGGTGTAGGAGATGAAGATGGGCTGGTTCTTGGTGTAGCTGCGGAGCTGCGTGGTCGATGCGACGTTATAGATGTTGTACACGCCGGGATCGAGGGCGCTGAACGACTTGAACGGGCCGGCCGACTGCAGTGGTAAATCGGCATGAATTGGTGAAGGGATAGAAGTGTGGGTTGGATGCACTGACTGTGCCGAGGTTCATGTTGCACACCAACATCGGTGTCTGCAAGGACGCAGCCCGCGCGAGGGCGACTGCGCCGAGGCCGAAAGCGAGGACTTTGGAGAACATTTGTACTCGAGAGAAGTTTGGGGGAGAGTATTGGATGAGAGAAGCACACTCCAAATAGTCTATGAGTGACGGTTTATATACCTTGGAGCAGACTCGGCAGAGGTGCGATTTTAGCGGATACGAGACGCTTCTTCAGAGAACTTGAGGGATGACGGTGGCGAAAAGCCGCTGTATGCCCAGATTGAACGTCGAAACTCGGTTGCATCGAAAGCACCCATTTAGACTTCGGCATCAGTGCGCAATTATCGGGGGGAGTAGGGCGAGAGGTGTGGGTTAGGACATATTCACGAGGGCACTTACGGGGCCATTAACGACTCAAGAGGGTGTTGGCGACCCAAACATACCGGTAGCAATTGTAGAAACGCAGCTGACTTCGACTTGGTCAGGCCATTCATTCTGTCAAACACATTTGGCAGCACCAGCAGTCGAACCGCCGATTCACTTCTGTGTAGGTGTGAGTCAGGCACAACACCTGCTTCAACCCTGGTACCTCGGACGCTCCGGACTTCGCGCTCCCTTCATGCAGGATGTAAATGCCGTTCAAGCTCATCATGATCCTGGCCATCAGGGCAATACTGGTGAGTCCTCCGTCCACAATGATATATGGTCGCAAGAATGTGTCAAGTGCGTGCCTTGTGCTGTATGCATATATCACGACGGCGGTTTGCAACCGGATCGTTCTTGCCGTCATGTCTAGGGTCACTGTTATGTCCTCCGGAGATCCATCGTTCGATTTGTGTTTATGACCTCCTCACCTTTATCGCCGCCGTCTGGACGCGGTCGGTGTTTCTGATCAAAAAATAAAGTCAGACCATCTAGGAGTGGAGGAAGAATGATTCTCGAGGTACGGACCTCCCCCGCGCTCCTGATTGGTCCACAGTCAGAACCCATAAACTGCACTTGGGGTGCTGATGACAGGGGGACCGGGGAATTGCTCTAGTTCCGGGGCCTTTAGATCAAAGGGTACCTCCCTAGTTATCCTGGCACCGAGCAGCGCAAAAGTTATCCTTTCCCCTGAGAGAAAATGAGAAGATCATGCTCGGAAACTGACGCGAGATATAGAAGTCCCAAGACTGGAGTGACCGGATCAACTGTGGTCAGGGACAAGTCCTCAGGAAAGGCGTGTGAAGTGCGGGGCTCTAGCCAAAAGAGAAGCGGACGCGTGATTCCACATTAAAGTACTAGTTTCCAGGCAGTGGTTACATCGAGGCCGAGGTTATTTTGGAGTCCAAGTGCCAGGAAATCCTACCGGTGTCCTGGACCACGGAGCAATTTCTCGAAGTTTCAGGTTCTCGGCGCCACTGGCCGAGGAGAATTGAGAGTCTCTCTGCTCTCCATTCCCATTTTGACTCCGCCTGTCCTTACTTGAAGGTCACAAGCTTCATGAAAGCGCCCAGCCCTCTCTCACTGTACAGACCGAGTCGGCGAGCGCAATACACAAACAACAAAATCGGTTTTCCTCTTTGATCCAGAAGCCCCCCGCCTTCGAAGGAATTGAATTTAGCGAAACAACTTGGTACTCTAGTAACGGTGATTCGATTTCAAGGTGCTGTCAACTATCTAGGAGCCACTCTATATTGAACAAACGTCTTTATGGGGCACGATAGACATCAGAGCACTGTCCGTTGGATGAGCCTCATATTGCTTTGTCAGACATCGTTGAGACTCACCATTGCGTGCACCGAGATCGGCTTCGTCCCCGTGTGTTTCGCATGTATCATAATTGTCTGTTCCACAGTCGGCCGGAGGCAGCGAGCCTACGGGCGAGACGGACAGGTAACCCGTCCAACCCCCAAAATGAGACATGCGGAGACAGACATTCGAACACCATCCGTTCACATACTCCTCGAGAAACGCGTCGATGGCGCCGCGAATCGTAGTAAGTGCCGCCGTCGTGTCGTACCCGCCATTCGTGCTGACGCTGTAGTATCGCCACTGAACGGCGTCGATCGCGCCCGTGTATACCCTGCAATCATGTGCTTCAGATCGGCTCTCGACGAAAGATGCGATGGAGGTGCCAATGGAGCGGAGGTTGGGTCCAAGCAGAAAGCAGTTGGAAACTGGGGTTCCGGGCTTACTGCAATCCTGGATGGTATCGCGGTTCTGGAGCGCCGTGGCGTTGGGCTCAAAGTGCTCGAGCGCAACGCTCACATATCGCGTGGCATCCACTTGCCTCGCCGTGACGTCCGTACCAAGTACAGATGCGGCGAAAACGAGGAGAGGAGCTGGGGCAGCAAGGAAAAGGGCCTTGAATGCGATCATGGATTTGCTTACAGTCAAATTAAGTGAGTGAAAGAGTTATTGCGAGACGAAGAGATGTACTCGACTATCGCTTGGGAAAGGTCGACGATGTTACCCTACTCTATTATTTCATTCAATTCGGACGTAACGCGTAACGCTGGCCTTTTCGTCCGAATATTTTCGGACATGTAACGCATAACGGCCGGGTTCGACGAATTTTCAAAACGTAACACTGAAATGCTCGAAATTGGCTGGAAATGGCCTAAATTCAATTTTTTTTTCACTCCCCGTTCCCCAGTTGGCACCCTAGCCAATTTTTTTGGCCAAGTTTCGCGCCTCAATTACCACTGTCAAATTTCAAATGCGCCCGAGGGTTGCCGCGTGAGGTCGAAGGTGGCTGCCACTTTAGAATCTATACAGCGAGGCTCATCTGCGCCCCGTACGAATTTTGTTTGGGCGTAACGCCGCTGCACCCGTCCGTCCGAATTCCAAAATTCGGACGGGGCCGTAACACGTAACCCCCCCTGCCAAATTGAATGAAATAGTACAGTACTCGCCGTCGAGTATTTATTTGTACGGGATCTTCTCCTTATAATAGCCGGCGATAACCTTATGCGCACCCGTGACTACCATTCTCCTGATTCTCGAGGTTTATTCACCGCATCCTCTGTTCACCAAACATCCACGCCAGGGTCGATTTGACAGTCTGACATAGGCCAACCGGACAAACCCCTGAATATCCTTCGCAATGAGACGTGCCGGACGTGTACTTTTGGACTTGAGAACCTTGGTTCCAACAGGACAAAACGGGCCCTCAGAGCCGGTAGGGCTAGGTCAGACAAAAACCTGAAATTCCGCCCAAGTTTTGGGCCATGAACGGGTGAAAATTTGGCGCAGAAACGACCTCTTTGAACTTAAATTGTATCTAAACTGCGATTTTGCAATCTACGCAAAGAGAAATTGAAAATCCTGCCTCGTGGGTGGGAAATCCTTTGGAAGCCTCGGCTACGTCCTATCCGGACAAAAACCAGGTCCGAGAAATATTAAGGGGGCTCTGGGCCGACATCGGTAGACGGAGCCCAAGCCATGCTGTCAGCCTACCGTGTCCTGAGGCTTGCCAATTGATGTCGACCGGTCTAGAGCAACTACAGAGATTTTCAGGCCACCGCAAGACCTATAGTATGATATGGGGATCAGCAGACGGGAGTCGAGCATAGGTGAGACAATGGACGAACCGAAGGAAGGATGGAGCAGACTGTAACTCAACATCGGTTCCATAAAGCCGCCGAGTTGACTATTGTATCGACCGTTGTCGTCAGCATTCAATCTTTAGGCGTGCCACTCATTATGCGTTGACTGACGCGCATTGTGCTTGGCACATTGGTTTAGGTCAGTTTCAAGGAACCGTACACTCGCGCTAAAGCAAAGATGCCTTGCGGTTATTTCACATTAAATCATGCTGCGCGTAGTCACTATTCTGTTTTCTGAGTGTTCGAATATGATTGCGACGGTATGCTTGCGGAGGTGAGCAGTGCATTCTCGGACCGCACAAGCCTGAACCCCGAGAAGAGGAGCGGATGCAAACACGTGTATAGGCAGATAGACGAACTCTGGAATATAAGAAAAGGATCCGTGAAGAATAAAATAAAACCCAGCTGTGCAACGATGCGCTCGCGCGCCCTCCGAGGTAAGGCTTTGGTAAGAATTTCGGCGATATTCTCCTTGTTGTAACATACTGTATCATTTCGACTGAGTGTTCAAGTGATGCGTAACGCGGACCTCTGAACCGAACACTTGGGACGCTCGTAACGATAACACCGAGCAAATGTACATTCAATTTATTGTAGTCCTGACTCGGGAAGTGCTGAAAAATGATTCTAAAACATGCAAAGTTTGTGAAAAAACGTCTGAAAAATATCCACTAGTGCTCCTCCCAAAGAGGTCCCTGGTAGTGCGAGGTTCTGATTTTCTTGTGCTGGCCACGACCAAGAGGTGGAGGTGAGGGGATAGCTTCCTCTTCGATGGCAGGTTTCAGCATCTCCTCAACGAGCCAAATTGTCATTCTCGCTCACAGCAACACCGGCTGTAACCGGCGAGCTGCAGGCAGCAGGAAGACCAGAAACGACTTCGAGGGGGATGTCGCCGTCGTCGTACATGTCGTGCTTGAAGAAAGGCGCGTCTTCAATTTCCCAAACAGGGTGGACTATTGTGACGGTAAAATTCAGCATTTTTGCAATGGGAAGCATCGGCGAGGGGAGGAGGTTAAACTGAACTTGCTGGGAGACAATGAATTCTTCCTTTGCCATTCTGGGGACTCGCGGCGGCTCGGTGGACAGGTACCTTTCCTTTCCAATTCAGCCGGAAATTTTGAAAGCTGTTTCTTGGCTCATTGTCGACCTTTGGAGCATGGACCCTCCCCGACGCCGTGGTCCTCAATCACCATTCACTCCCCCATCTTGAAGCCCTCGTCAGGAATTGGTAAATAGGATGAGACAGGTATTTTTTTAGAAAACACTTGTCATTTGTGCCCATATTTTATTGGAATTTCATTCGGCACCTGCAGGTACAAAGTGATGCTGGAGCGAAATTGCGGTCTTCGCAATCACCTTCTCCCAATCCGTAAGGTCTTTGGTGGCGTTTGGAACAAATGAACACTTCAGGCCGGTCCCAAGTGAAATGTTCCCATCGAGTTTCTCACACTGGCAGTTCGGGGTTCGACTCCCCGCATCTGAATGCTTAGTGAGGCACCTTTATTTCATTTTCGAAAGATCATCAATCCATTTTTCGTTTTAGTAATTAAAGGACTGGACACCTGCCGCTACCAGCCAGATTCGTTCAAGGTACTGAGGCAAGGTAAGCAGTGGCATTACCCCCGCGTTGGAGTCGGTCATGCAGGTTTGTACGTTTCTTCCATCGCCAGTTTGGTTTGTTAATTCGAAAGTTCAAGCTCGAGGAATTTGAAGGGTTGATGTGGGTTGACACAAGAGGGGCGGCAAGCATGTGGTTGGGGATGAATTCCATCTCGAAGCATCGATCCGTAGGTTCAACTCTCAAGCACGATGGCACTCCGCAGCGTGGCGAGGAAGATGTGGATGAATATTAATTACACTTGGATTACGCTGCTAATACAATAACTTCATTCGCTCTCCGTTCAATTAGATATCTTCGATGACACAGTATGGCTGCGTGGCTCGTCAGCATACACAACGATGGTTTGAATAAAGGACCATGCGCACCCAGTGACCTTCTCGAATGCGTTGCGCGCGCCGTCGGTGATTTTCTCGTTCGTGTTGCGGTTACTAGCCATGCCCTGCTTTCTCTCAAGTGCATCGAGAGCTAGCACGCGCGCCGTCAGCGTCTGTTATAAATTAACCAAAAACTAAACAAGAACCCACCCTTGTCGACGTAGTCCTCGCCCCCCGGGTTGCCCTGCGCGGACGTGTTGTGGTTGCCAGACTTGGCGAGGAGCTCTTTTCCTTTGTCGAGGAGTCCGGACATAGTAACGATGATGGTTTGTGTGTGGAGGGTCGGGTGAGGTGGGTGAGTAGGTTGTTGAGAACAGCCCCGACGCGCACGCTTTTGTACTGTGCCATCCCCAGAGACGTCATCGTGGAGCCATCAGTGCGTCATCGCGGTGGTTCGAAACGTGGAGTGCGCCTCGCCGCCCAGGGACTTGGCAAGTACTTGGCAACGGCTTCATATTTTGACACGTCATTCAGGCCGTTACGAGACGCATGCAGTCTCATGCAGTCGTGGGTTGGGTGGGTGCCGTGGCGGCACATCAAATCCCGGCTGACGGCCGTCGTTCTGCCGTCCCGGCCCGACTGTGATCCGGACAACGGACAAGACAGCGTCGGCAGTGCCTATGTACAGTACGGGAAAAATCTGTACCGTAACGTACGTAACCGTAGGCCTATGGTCACGGTGAGGAGCTCTACTATTATTTGACTCATTCTGCAAGATTGTTGGAGCACCACGACTCAATTCGGACACTCGTTTTTAGAAACCCAAAGCTCTGATGGCGAAGTATTGATCCTCAACGATGCATAAAGCATACAAATGAAAAAAATCCAGGAGACAGACATTCGACTCACTGGTTCTCCCTCCTCACACGAAAAAAGAAGTAAACATCATCGCCACGCGAAAGGCGCTGAGCCTGAACCGAACCGAACCTCGAGAAGCATCGGCCTCCCCCAAGTCAAAGACGAATTAGTCTGCGCATGAATGAGTGAGGTGATGGAGGAGGAAGAGAGAGAAGTGTGGAAAGGGATAAGCCCGATGGAGATGAACCAAAGAAATACAAATGAAACCTCGTCATTTCGTTAAAGAAACGGTAGATCCCAAATTACTATGAGCTGCTGTATAGACCTGCAATGGACTCCGAGTCGCTTGAATCTTCATCGCTTGCTATGCCCGAACGCGGAGATTCGGATCGACCCAGATCCAATACATTGCGGGACGTCCCGAATCCTCTGTTCGGCAGCAGGGAAGTCGTAGACGAAACCGGTTGGTTGTCAGGGTTGCCTGTTTGGTTCCTGGATTTTCTCTGAGACAACAGCGCGACGATGCTGCCTTGATGCCGTCGCCCCTAAAGTTGCCCGGTTTGACATCTTCGGGTATTTTCA
This sequence comes from Mycena olivaceomarginata, assembly GCA_029378375.1. Classification (NCBI taxonomy): domain Eukaryota; kingdom Fungi; phylum Basidiomycota; class Agaricomycetes; order Agaricales; family Mycenaceae; genus Mycena; species Mycena olivaceomarginata. Next base: position 65,419 of record JARKIC010001229.1, read on the forward strand.
ACTTGGAAAGCGGGCCCACCTTATACTTCGTTGTTAAGGGACACTTTTTTCTTCTTCCAGTTTTGTCCATTGGATCTGGCCCGGTTACTCAGGGAAGTCGTCTCCGTCGGTCTCGCCGGGACAAGGTATAAAAGTAAAGCAGCGCTCTTCTTCCTTTGTTTGCCGATATCGGGAGAGACCTTTCAACGCATTCAATCGCAAATTCGATTGTACGCATGATAGCCGCAAACGGTGTCGAACCCGTGTATCTGAAACCAGGCTCAAATGGGCAGAATGTCAAAGCTGTAGGATGCTGGGAGAAACCGGTGATCCGAGTATGCGGCGCGTGAGTATACTGCTGTTCGAGAGAAGTCGGAATTGTCCGATGCCTTTCGTATCATGTGCCTGACAAAAGGAAATGCTGGTATTGCACGTTCCATGATTTTAGCTGGTAAAAGAGACCCCGTCGGGAGTCTGCCAGTTGCGGTAATTTTGAGTGCTAGGATTTTGAACTGCGAGGTCGGCTGCTCTGTAGACTCAGTTGTACTGGCATCAACTCTTGTGGAAGGATATAACCCCATCATACCGTCGAGTTCCTGGATTTCGTACGAGACAACACACGGGTAGGCCTAAATTTCTCCGTGAAATGTACGGCCATAGCCGTCCGTCCGCAGCGCTACTACCATATCTCCGCGAGTACTAGTTCCGCCCGGCACGTAACAGTCAGTTGGAAAATATATAAACCATGCTATAGAGGGATCACTCAGAAACTGCACCCAGTTGAGCCACTCTGCTCCACCCACATTCCATCCTCACCAATCACAATGTTTGTCAAAACTGCCGTCCTCGCTGCCGCTCTTCTCTTAGTGAGCGGTGTTCGTGCGCAGTGCCCCAACGGAGGTGTTGGTGCGTGTTGACATTTGCCTCAGGCCTAGTGTCTGAGTACTAACTCTTGTTTCATAGGCGTTGGACTAAGCCAGTTCTGCCTCATCGGCAACCCGACCAGTGGACCTTGTAGGTCCCGCTCGTGCATGGCTGTTTCAACGTACTCACGAACCCTCCCGCCCAGCCTGTGGTGATCTAGAAGGGTTCATCACCTCACGTTAGTACATTTGGGATTTCCACCGACCCATTGACTCATGCACGCATGCGTACTTAGCCGGGAGCTGTAAGTCCGGCTCCTGTTTGTACTCCTCCACCGACCGTTCATCATTCTTTGGCTTGCTCAGTTAATACTGTGGCAACAAAAATCAATCTGGACTCGAGCTCTGACCTTTGTGGACTCGGGTGGAGCGGCGGTGCCCGTACGGCATGCGATGGTAATGGCGTCGTGATCTCGGTCAACCCGCCTGGCGCTGGCACTTCCGTCTGCCATGCAGAGGGAATAAACGTTCCTGTACGTGCCATGTATTACATCACATGGAAATATACTGAATCTTCCCACAGGGATCGAGCAGCTTGGGGGTTTCCCAGATTTGGTTTTGCTGCTACAACCCTTGAAAAAATTCCGAGAAATTTTGAACAGTGGCGCGAGGGAATTTCTACAGTCGGGAATCTACGGTTAAAGAGTTAAATATCGAGTTACGATCATGTTTTTAATTACGTGCGAATTAGTAACAGCGTCTTATGTCCACATTTCACCATGATTCTACTGTTTTTCTCCGACCACAGCCGCCGTCGCTAAAGTGCCAGTGTAGACGGAAAATCACCAGATCTTGGAACAAAAAAGAGTGCCCACCTCCCTAAGTATCACATTGAGTGATTGTAGGGGGATTCTGAACGTGAAGGTGTAAAATTTAATACATTTGCTGGCCATTTGCCAGTTTTGTGCTGAATTTCCTTTTTCAACTCTGTTTCATTCAATTCGAATTCGCACTAGTCACTAGTACAGGCACGGTCACTTTCCCCTCGTATTGCCCCTGCACAACAACCGGATGTGGTGTGCGGAACACAACCAGGTCTAGTCAACGCAAGTAAGAGACTCCAGCTGGCCATTCGGGGTTCGACTCCCCGCATGCGAATATCGAATCCCTCGGCTTTCCTTTTGCTGTCCGGGAGATTGGATTACTCGCATTCTCTTCGACCCCCTCCACATTAATGCGGGTTCAACCTACATTTGCGTTTATTATTCACTTCCTCCGCTTCTCACCTTCTGACCAATTCCTTCTGAGCACTTCGATCTTCGGCGCCACCTCAACCTGATGCTCGTCAACGTCTCCAGGCCTTAATTAACCCTGCGAAATCGGATGCCGTGCGCGGAGCACAGCCAAGCCTTATCCATGAGTGCAGATATCCAGTGGCTATTCGGGGTTCGACTCCCCGCGTCCGAATAAATTCTCTCTCGATCCTTTGCTGAACTCCAGTCCTGTTCGTCTGCTTTCTTCAAGCATCTGCTTTTCGCGAGCCTGACTAAACCCATAGTTCGGGGATCAAATCTTTCCCCGCTACAGCTCTGCTTTCTTCCGCTCTTCACCAACGGCTGACTATAGCAGTGGGTCGGACGGGTGTGTCCGGCTTTGTCTCGGCGAGCATGCAGTACTGAGCCGGAGAGTGGATTTGGGGTGGAAATAGGACGACTATCCATTATCCGTGGTATTCGTCCCCATTTTCCGAGTGTGAGTACATATCAAACTTCCCCCGGAATTTACTTGCACTCAGAAGTCAGGAGTAATCCGGCACCTCGGATGCGGTGTTTGGAACACCGCCAGGTTCCTTGCAGATCACATTCGGTCCAAGAGCGCTGGTAGTTTTGGGTTCGCTTCCCGCATCCAAATGAATCTTTTCTGTGTATTGAATGGTTACAGCGCGATAATTGTCCTAGGGAAAGAACGTGGTGTCCTTCCCCCTCCCTTCGAATTCCTCACCTGTCCCCAGAGCCTCGAGCTCCATGGTCGTGTTGTGGCCCCGAGGAACCAGAAATTCGTGCCGGCCGCTCCCCGCGCCCGCTTCCTCGCCGATTATCAGACCAGTTTCGACGTCGTCCTCGTCCGTACTCACACCCAATCCCGCGCGCACGATCAACAGGGTTGGCGCAATGCCCTGTCAGCAAAGAAATCACATCAACGTACGGTAGCGGCGTAAGTTTGGACCACGTACAACAATATGGTAGCAGACGGCAAGGCATATCGACACCGACACCTCGGGCGTTGAGGGTATGAGGTAGACGATGATGACAAGCACCAGTGCGGCCGCATACAGGAGCACGCTTTCGATTCTGGGGAACGGGAAAGGGAGGTAGCGTCGTGAACGCTCTGGGCGACGCAGTATCTGGAATGCATAGGACGTACATGATAGCTGTCAAATCGAGGTATTTCCTCCGTGAGCGCCTGCCAAGGTATCTGGCCGCTGTTCGAGAAATCCACCATATGCGTCTGGCTGGGCTGTGGTCAGTTCGGCGAGTGGGCAGCCTTAGAAGTCGACATACCCGCTAGTCCTGCACCCAGCACATTCGTAAAGAATACTGATCCTATACAAATTGCCATAGCCGTGCGTTCAGAAGACTCGGGCAGTGGTAGCATCCCGAGTGTGACGCTGATTGCTATCGACATCGGACATTGTTGGGTGATTCCATAGGAAGGACGCACTGCAAGTGAATACATACGCAACAATGAGCAAGGCGATTGCCCGCGACTTGTAGCCACATATCACGTAGCATCTGAAAAGAATTGGTGGATGTTCGAATCAGAAATAGAACGCAGAACCTGCGTACAATGATAAAATCAATCGCGCTGGAAGCAGATCATGGTCATCATCGAGTTGTCCCTCGGAGTGAGGAAGATACTTTGCCGGCGAATATCTGAAGGACGACTATTAGAACCGTCCGAAGACGAACAAGATAAGAATAGACACCCGAATTTGAGCACAAATCCGGTGCGATGAACGGAGATGGGATCGTCAGGGAGGTAGAGCACCGGCAACGGGTTCTCCAAGGAGAACAGCTCGTATATTGCAGTATCGTCTGTGGTGAATGCCCATGCATATGCTAGCGCGATGTGTATGGTGGAGAAGTCCAGTAGGGCTCCCCACCGTACCCGTATATACGGTGCTACGGTTACGGTTATACGGGTACCGTAACCGTAACCGTATAGACACCTCCAAGGATCTATACGGTTACGGTTACGGTACGGGCTGCATACCGTAATAACCGTAAAAATACGGTCCGTATACGGTATCTTACGACCGTAAAGTGCTGCATGTCAATAGAGCCATGCTCCTGATATGTATCGCCTCTACGAGATAATGGATTCAAAGGAATGAACCATGGCTATCACCAGTGAAGAGTTTGATGTTGCGGAAGGTCATACAACGTTCGCAATTCATGATGAAATGGTCGCCTGGCTTGATAATCTTGCCGGTGCATCGGGTCGATATCAACAGTCCCTTCGAGAGTCATTTAACCGTGCGAGCGAGAAGAGTACAGTGAGTTTCTCCTCATTTTTTTGGTTCGACTAATGACAGCATTGCAGGGTCCCTGGAATCGAGCAGAATTTGAATGACCGCTTGTTGAGTGGCTGATCACTTGTGACCAGCCATTTCAAGAGGTTGAACGGCCAGAATTTCGCCGTCTCATGCAATATGTATACCATTGCGTTGATAAATTGTCCATCCGGTCTTCGAGTATTCTAAATGCTGAGTCGAACAAGCAGGGGAGGAACTCGGAAAGGAGTTATCTTCCCTCTTTGCGTTGGTTTGAAGCCGGAAACTATTCAGACTTTGATGTTGCTGAAGCATCGCATTCATTTAAAGCACAATGGCCTTGAGGACCTTCTCCAGACCATGCAAGAAGTGTAGACACATGTTCTCTGCCTTCGTTTAATTTTATTTCATTTTTTACGGCCGTATACGGTTCGTAAGATCCGTAAATACACCGTACCGTAACCGTAAGAGCCCCCAGAAGCATCATTACGGTTACGGTTACGGTACGGTGAGCACCCGTAAATACCCGTAATTATTACGACCGTAACCGTATACGGTACGGTGGGGACCCCTATCCAGGAGGAAAAGAGCGGTCAGCCATACCAGGTGCAGTCTGTAATTTGATATCCGTCGCGACAAAAGTAGCTGAACGGACAGGTAGAAAAGCACCGATTAGAACCCTGGGTTGATTTAATGGCCGCTCTGAAATTGAAGTGCAAGATAGGACCGACCGTATGCCAGAGAATCTATCTGAATATCGTTGTCAGTCGACACGTACAAATCGCAACAAGAACTCGTACCACCAACGGGAAATACTGTATAAGGTTACTGCGACGCGACTGAGACGTGGTTACTGCGAGATTGCAGACGATGATGGTGGTTCGGAGCAAAGCGGGTATACAACACCGCCACAGCTCGGCTCGGCAGTTTGCAACGGCATGATCCGAATTCTGTTTCACTCACCACCGCGTGATAAGGTAGCGGACAGACAAGTACGGTTGCCCCACGTGATGCATTAGCCTTATTGGGAAGATTGTTAAAGATTCACTGTAATCGACCTGTTCTCAGATTGAATTAAAAAATCTGGCTCAACAGTTCTGTGTGAATGTATCAGAAGACTGCTCCTAAATATTTTGAGAAATTTCAGTTGAGAAATGGGGGACGAGTTCCCAAATGATCAGATATTGATGCCATTCTCCGCCCACATCAATGGCATTCCCCGCCCACATCAATTTGGGAACTCGTCCCCCATTTCTTAACCAAAATTTCTCAAAATATTTAGGAGCAGTCTTCTGATATATTCACACAGAACTGTTGAGCCAGATTTTTTAATTCAATCTGAGAACAGGTCGATTACAGTGAATCTTTAACAATCTTCCCAATAAGGCTAATGCATCACGTGGGGCAACCGCACTTGTCTGTCCGCTACCTTACGACGCGCCTCTGAAATGAACCGCCATCCACGACCTGCAGCACTGTCTTCCTGGTCCCAGACGATTCCGTCGTTCCCTCGATGGACAATGTCGGTGACAACGCGGGTGGTCCTGACATCACCCGAATTATTGGTTGCCAAGTTCTTGATGAGTGGTAGCAGACCTCCTCCTCTAGTCTCTTATAAACAGACACTATAACTATAACCTCGTTGTGATACTCCTCCTCTACCTCTCTCTCTCTAACCCTATGCCTCTCTCACTCAAAACCAAGCTCAAAGCATGGGTAGCGGTGTTGGAAGCCTACAATGCGGAGGATTACGAAACTGCGCTGAAGCTGTTTTCGGTGTGTATGCCACTCGCTATGTGTGCGTCCGCCAGCTGCGCCTCACCCTGCGCTGGCAGCGCCTCCCCAAGTCGTCCATCATCCTGACGAATATGGGCCTCATCTACGCGGCGCGCGGGGAGCACGAGGCGGCGGTGGACCGCTTCATCCAGGCGACGCTGAGTGATCCGTACTTGGCCGTAGCGTGTCGTTCGTCACCTCCCTTTTGGTACCTTTTGTGTCAGCGCTGACATCCGCGCCGGCACACCAGATACTTCCAATGCGGCGTGTCCAACTTCCTCCTCGCACGCTACGACTTTGCATACCGCGATTTCCGCGAGGCCCTGCGCCATCTGCGGGATAACCAGACTATGTGTGTGTGGTTTCCCTTCCCTGTCCCTGTCCTGCTTCCTCTCCCCCATGTCGCTTCTCATCCGTACCCAGCGACTACGAGCAACTCGGGCTGACCTTTAAACTCTTCCCCTTCGAGGTCCTCTTCAACCGCGGGCTCTGCCTCATCGCGCTCGAGCATCCCGACGCGGGCCTCGCGGATCTAAGAGCCGCATGACGAAAAAGGGAGATGCGCTATTTTCTCTGCGGTGTGGATGGTGGTACATTCTGAGTTTTTGGGTCTGACTGCTGCTCGCCAGGGCCGAACGCGATCTCGATCTCGATCCCGAGAGCTAGCATGCTTGGCCCGACCAATCTTGCGTCTTGAGTCTAGAGCTAGCTACGTTGCGGACCCTTGCGAAGCGAAACATACTTATGGACATTGAGATGGGATCAGTTGCCCTGGAGTGTATGTACGATTCGATTCGATTCAGATTATTCATGGCGGACCGTCAGACTGGACCCTGCGTGCCCAGTAGATGAGACGAGCCTAGATAGATGAGACGCCTTTCACTTACTTTTGACGGGACTTGCATATGTACTACTTACTAGGCCTCCCTCCATACACACTTGCACTTGAAGACTTGCGGAATCCGATACATAAATGTTGTTGAATGAATGGAATCCCGCTTCGAGTTGGGGCATACCTCATATTAACTGCTCTTTAAGATTTGTTTGTTCGGCGGTGCTCATCTTGTATGAACATTGGTTCCTTTCTCCATATAGCTTGGCTGCTCTTGGCTCTAGTGCTGGCCAAAATATGATATGAATATGAATTTGCTGTATCATATTTATATCTGTATTGTATTCACCTGCAAGGGCTCGTATCGTATTTGTACTCACCAGCATGAATACGAATACGATATAATATGAATAAAATGTGGATATATTCAAATATATTCCACCACTCAACTTTGGGCAATGAAGACCCACCCAACTGTGCTGAACCATCTTCTGAATTTCCTAACACATGTTATATTGCACTTTCTTTGGATATTTCATATCTGAATGTGTCTGGGAGCGAAAATTTTACGGACAAGAAGTTTCACATCTAAATTTTTGATGCCGCCAACGGAGGCGGAGATGTTCGGCAGGTGGCAGATTCTGTGCCTGGGGGGGCTGCCCTCGGCACATGTATCACTTTCACAGGTCGGCTGGTGAATTATGATGTTCCGACTTGTGCCGGGTAACAGCCGTAGCGGCAAAACCAACAACTTTTAGATATATTTGAATATGCTTGGACCTGTATCATAATATATCCATATTTTATCATATTCATATTCTGGTGTATTCATATTCAGTGGAAGCCTCTCAAGCTGTATCGTATTCATGCGTATTTAAATATATTCAAAATTAATTTTTTTGTATCGTATTTTTGGGCCAGCACTACTTGGCTCTGTATAAAGTGGGTGCTTCCTTTTATTCGACTGCGAATCCTCTGGCCACTGTCCGCATCTTCAATTCATGAATGCGACGGGAGGCGGCTTAGAGTGTTGCAGGGCGACGAGCTAATGAGGTGTGGGATGGTTGGGCGAGCGACGCCGTTGGAGGAGGAGGTAGAGCAAAGGTGGAGCGTCGCAGATAGAGATGCGACGTGGGCGCCGAAGGGAAGGGCAAGCAGGAAAGAGAATCGGAGGGAGGGGGGTTGATGTTTTCGAAAGTAAACCCGGGGGCCGCCGCTGGGCTGGTCAAAATTTCGGCCTTGTCGGCGTTGCGATGGCGTCGCAGGCCAGGTGGGTCGAACGTCGCAACGGAGCGGAAGGGAGGGCGAACGGAAGTAGCAGCGAAGGGTAGGATGAGCACAGCGAGGAGCGCGAGTGCACGAACATAAGGCTCAATCGAACGAGCTCGTAGTCTCCGACAGTCACTTAGAGGGCGAATTATCCGGTTCGCTCCAGAACACCCTCCACTAGACCATCATTCTGCCGGTATTGACAAGAACACTTCATAGCACGGTGTCCAGCTCGACGGTATCCCTTAAAGCGGGGGTACCCATGACAATTCCGTGCCATCGGAAGCAGGCTCGAGAGAGAAGTAGAACAGTGTATATGACTCGTCATCCGCATCTTCTGGTCGGGATATGCGATCGCATAAAGCGAATATTTCGGCCAAAATCTCGGGAGGAATGCGTCCTTTGGCAGCGAGCACCCAGCGGCACTCAGGCACTATCGTAGTAGGTTTGGAGTTCGACTCGGTCCTCTTCTAACTTGGCTCCCGAGAGTTCACCTCTCAGTAACCCTTTCAGACTTTGCTTACAATAAGAGTAAAATATATTCATCATACATAGGGCCTTTGACGGTTGCTCTTTCCGGGCCATTTCACATCAAGTGCATTCAGGTTTTTTGGTCTACTGAATGGCCTACCCCCACCCACCACCCCCGATCTAGGTCAAGATTTTGCTTTCCCCAGTGTGCCATTTCTCCCTGTTGTTGTCCTGTCTCATCCTCAAAAGCTCACAGCAACTCAGCAGCACCATCAACTGCCACAAAGGTGAAGCCTCTGGCTTGTGAGCACTTGTTTCCCGGCAGCACCTGCCCACCCGAAGACCCCATCTTGCTGGATGCACTCGGTGCATGGTCTATGCACGGTCTCATTTGCTGTTCTTGCCTCTGTGGCAAATCTTCAGTACCGGCTCCCTCAAGTATCTTCAGCTGTGTGGCACACCTCAAGCCGTCCCTTGTTCCTCAACCACATCCGCACCTTCACTCTTCTAAGCGTCAAAGCCTTTCCCTGCGAGCCTACCTTTATTTTCCCAAGTTTCCTCTTCTTCAAAAATTTAGAGCCTCGCTTTGGTGATCATGTGCCGTTTGAGCCGTCTGAGGTATGTGTTGATGTTCCTTTCTTCTGCTTTCACCCCAATCCTATCAAGCCTGGAACCTCTTTCGAGTGCTCTCCCCCTCCACGCACGGCACATACACGCATCCGCCAATGCAGCCGTCGAGTGCCCTCCTCGACGCTCTCGACCACCCACTGCAGCACTGCGCTTGGCGATGCTACACATGTCCGATGACGGCATGTATCTTTGGCTGCCGATAGTATACCGTATGCGGGATTCTAGGCGTCGTATATCAATGATTATGGTTTTTCTGTGATATTTTACGTGTGTTTTTGGAGAAACGTCGCGAAGATCCTCCACTTTGAGTCAGGAAGTGTCCATTCTTCGCGATCAATGACGACGACCGACAATAACAGTTCAACGCAGATCCCCGCCCTGATCCTCAGACCGCACCCGGCGAAAAAATCAGCGAAGGCACAGCTAGGCACAGCTTAGGCTATTTTGGTTGCTAGATCACACTTCGATCTGTGGCTCTCTACGCTGAGTGCATCATTTACCGATTGTTTCTCACAGCCGCTAAGACGGTCTGCAAACGAAACGGCAAAGCTTCAGGTTTCGGGCGCATTGAAGGAGTGCACGAATGTCACTGCAGCTCCCGGAGTTAAGGCACATTTTCTAGTGCCCGCATTCATTTTGTTGAAGACGGGGCGGAACCATGCCCGTGGTCATCGAGTATTGATGAATTGACCATTCATCAGTCAGATGTCGGTATAGGGAATGAATGCACCATTTCCAAGGAACGAGTTGAGTTGAGGTACCTGAAATGTCGAAATTTCCTTCGGGATGATTCTCGATTTTGACTTTAGGTGCAGCCTCCGTTCAAATCACGTCGGTTGTCAAGTTCGTCAGAAGCAGTCCGAGCCATTCAGTTTGTGGATATCAGGCGCTGACTTGCGCTCGCCCATGGATGTCTATCTCCCTGCCTCAGCCTCTCAAGTGAATAATGCCATTGAACATCTTGGGTAACCAGTCTTCTTCACTTTGGTCCCGTTTTTGTGACGTCTTTGTTCAAAATTATTCGGATATTCCCGGAATCCCGTCGTGCACCTAGATCGATCCCGGAGAAGTTGAGTTCCCAACACCACGATCATAACTGTTCCGGTGACTGAAACATGTTCCCCTTCGTTCGCCCGTCGAAGTATGTGGCTCCTTTCTCCCATCGCATTTTTCTTGTCGGATTACCTGGGAAGGTGTCAATCGAGACCTTTCCCCTTAAAATTGCCCACTCGTTGGCAAATGCACCGCAGGCAGTCGGTCACCCTCTTTTTGACATAGCATTAACCAATACTCAGGGTCCTTCGTCCTGTCGTATCGTCCGTGTGGTTGAGGCTTAACCCCACGACGGACGGGCTTGCTTTCGGTCGCTTCCCCGGCCTCTCTCCTATTTCAATTGTCCTCAATTCCCCACAATTGCGCGAATGACTCTCTCCCACAATCTATTTTTCTATGTAGTACACCGTTCCGTAATTTACTTGACCTTACCGGCAACAATGATTTTGAAAGTAGGCGCTCCCGCTGCATATTGCGATGCAGTACCCTCAAGTGTGAACCATTTTCCGATACTCTATTCTGGAGTCTGTTCTACAGAGGTCTGGGGCCACTCTAGATCATCTTGAATTCATCAGACCTTCTGGGGTAAGTACTGTGCCTATATGTAGGGGAGCGACGCTCGGGGAACTGTGACATGCCCGTTGCCTTTTTTTCAGGCAACGGGGCGTACCGTGATCGTGACCGTTGCCTCCCTAAGCAACGGGCCATCTGTATATACCTCTGTGGCCCAGTTCGAGATCGTCTTTTCTCTTACAAGTGACAGAACGCATACGGTCTGTTGTTCGAGTCCCCTCAAGCGTGGGTTTTGCTCACTTTGCCGTTTTTTAAAAATGATTTTATACGATTTTTTGCTATTTTTTTCAATGTCACGATTTTTCCTCACCGTTACCGTGACCGAGGCAACGCAACGGGCTCTCCGTTTGGGGACGGGCATCGGCCGATCGGAGAACGGCAGCTTTGGCCGTGTTTGGTTGGCAGGGACAGTCGGTTCCACTTTTGTAAACGTATCTACATTTTATCCAGGCACTTTGGCATCTTTGACCGAATAGAAAGTGGCCATCAAATCGACGTAAGAGAATAGCTGTTTTGTCGAATTTTTTATACTGCTCAGATACTTGAAGGATATCCCAGATTTTGCGAGACAACAGTCGTCTTTGAGGAAGATGAATGGATGGTAAAAAATTGGGCAAGACAGTCTTGTGGTCGCGCTAATTTCCTACAAGTCAGCCAGCAGAACCAAGAGGATTCGTCTAGAATTGAGAGAGCCTATACCTTTTTCGTGGCGGCAGTTTAACGCGTTGAGTCACGTCCGTGACAAGTCCTAATTTGAGAACGCGCCGCTCCCCTATCCTCAAAACTTTCATCCGCACCTCAAATTCCACGACTATTCGACACAAAACACTCTACCTAAATGCTCTGGATTGATTCTGCCTATGCCTCCACCGTCCAAAAACCAGGCCAAAGGTAGAAGACTACGTTTATCTAACGGCTGCGATGAAAATCTGGCTCCAACGGATTCTGGGCTCGTACCTGACAACACTGCACCCCCGAAACCCAGATCGGCCCCTCGAACTCTAAAGGCTCAGATAGTGGAGAAGGATATCATCATTGGCCAGCTGGAGACTCGGGTGGCTGACTTGGAACACGAGGTTCTTCGGCTCCAGAATGCTCACCAGGAGGCTTCGCGGCTTTCCCAAACCCTTACCGAAAGGAACCGTAATCTTTCCCTCACCAACATCAGCCTCAACTCCCTAAAACGAAAAGCCGAAACTTCCCTGACCGACGAACTTACTAAACGACACAAATGGATAAAGAGACTCGAGCGCAAGCGCAGCAGCACAAAGGAGGTTACTAGCGCGTCGATCTCGGACCTGGAGGAAGCGCTAGAGCAGAAGTCAGCCTGCATAACACAACTAGAATGGGATCTTGTCTCCACTCACACTCACATCCTCTCGTGCGACTCTGCCATTACTGTGCTGAAAGCCGACCTTCGTCATAAACAAGCACTCATAACGGCTGGTCGAAAGCGTCTGTGTGCATCTCAGAAACAGGTCCAGAGAGCCCAGTCATCACTCAGAAAGGTCCGGACCGACTACAAACAATTGCGCACTTGGAACCCCACGGAAGGCGGGCAGTACCACTCGGCAGCACGTAAATTGGCGCGGGACTTGATCCATGCGGGGTGTGCTGCGGGAAAGGTTGCGTCTGCAGTACAAAGCTGTGCTGAGGCGTTCGGGATAAGGATTCGTCGACGATTTATGTCACGACGAACAGTGAGCCGAGCGATTGATGAAGGGGGGAAGTACGGGGAAATACAGCTTGGCCGTGAAATTTTGGATGCAGAAGGTACGGTTTTCGTTCGACTGCAGTAATCTTCTCTAATCCAGTACAGGTTTTGTTGAGAGCTCCGACGGGACGACTCACCAGGGAATAACAGTCGAATCCACACACATCACACTACGTGTCCCGTCCTATGCACCTGGGGTCGATGATTCCGACAAATCCACCTGGAAACACCGGATTCGTTTCGTCAATGTTGCACCAGCGCTTGATCATACAGCCCAGCACCAATTTGACGGAACTCTTGCGACAGCTACCCGGATCGCAGATACATACACCCGCAGTCCGCTTGCCACGCAGGAGCAGAGAATTATGGACAGCGACGACTACTATCGTAAGAAGATGGGTGAACACAAGGATCATGCGGCGGACGGAAAGAAAGAATTCAACATCTCGGCGGAACACAAGACCGACATCGTTATCCGCGATCTGGGGCCGGGCGGTTTTAGACGATGCGGATATTGAAACCGGTCGCATTTTACTCACCATCTTGGACATTACAGATGAAGACCTCCAGAAGGCGGCAAAGCTTTCGGCGCCACAGCTAACTGCATTGTATTTTTTGTTGCTTGCACATTGGAATATTTTACTATTGCTGTTCGTTAGGCCTCCAGCAGAGCGAACGAAGATTAGCCAGCATGTCTTAGAGCTCAAAATGGGCGAAGAGAAATTTGAAAGCCTCACCTCTGCCCAGAAAAGTAACTGCTGCACCCATGTTTTCGGCGGCTGCTGTTGCCACAAGGACCTAAACGTTGTGGAATACGGATACAAGGCGGTGCAGGGGATATACAAGACCCATGGACTTCCCTCTCCCATCCTCCTTGCTAATAAAGCTAATAGCGCGACAATCACTCTTGGCGCCGACGATCCGACCAACGCGGCGGTGCGACAGGCGATGGATGCGAGTAGCGCCGGTGCAATAAAGTTGCTCCAGTTGCTTGGTGCGCTATTGCGTCACGAGGACGGCGAACGGGGATACCAGCAGAAGACCGCCATCTTTATGCGGGAACGTAAACTCGAACTCTACGAAATCGACGAGCCCCGCCAATTTCCCGACGTGTCCAACACTCGCTATGGCTGCTATACTTATGCTGCTGTCGAAGTGGTCTGCTTCCACGGTCTCATCGACGAGCTTGTCACGGAGGTTGTCGACAGCAAAACAAAATCTGGACAACAAAATCACGTCGAGTCAAACATCATTAAAGGTCTGAACTGCCCCGCGACTATGACAGAGAACGCCGCGCTGGCCTTGTATGGAGTATGTGTGTCTTGGCCGTACATGGCAATGGTTCGCGGAACGAAGGATGACCCGGTCAATCTGCTTTCTCTAACCGACCTCCACCGAAAACTTCCCGTGTTCTGCACTCATATCGCGTCTAACCCCCATATCCTGCTCGACTCATCGACGCCCATGGATCAGTTGACCATTGATGGCGAACCATTCCTGGACGAGTTTCTGGTCGACACAATCCGAGCTTTGGCTTCAGAACTACCAAACCTACACATAGCCATCTCCGCGATGTTCTCGGGTGCGGCAGAGGGATGGATACGGTTTACGCCTGAGTTCCATGTTGGCGGAACCTTCGACTGCCTTACTCCGGAGCAGCGCGACATCTTGTTCATTCCTTCAACCAACGATGCCAACGAGGGCATGCTTGGATCTTTCCGGGTTCACATGCGTTACCACCCCAACTCCACGGCCCACTCCTTCTCGAATCAGACGCGAACGGAACGAAATAACACGGAGGCGTTCATCAAGAAGATCTGTGATGCGGCTGTCGAAAAGTTTGTGATGCGGGAGGTTCGGAAAGACGGTGCCAGCGGGGCTCGGGCGAAGTTCCGTAAGGCGTGGACGGCGCTGCAGCGCGAGAAGGCAGAGAAGGGACTGAAGCGACGTCGGAAGTCCGCCACGAAGAAAAAACAGCTGGCTTTCAAACTTGCGACCACCAACTTGGAGCTCGACATTTCCGAGATCAACAGCATGACTTCCCCGCTATTGAAGGATCAGTTGCAGGTCTACCGGGACGTATTAAAAGACCCCATCCTCGTCAAAATCCTCTGGAAAGACATGAAAACCGCTGCAGAGCGAAAGAAATTGGTATTGGAAGCCCGGGAGCGCGAAATTGCACGACGGTTTGCGGCCGCACTTTGAACTCACCGGGCGGCTCTAATTCTTTTCAGAAAATTACCTATTCAACCTGAGACTCTTGACACCTCCGCAGCCGCCGCAGACGACATGATTGTTGACGAGTACGGCTATTCGCTCAGTGAAGAAGGCCAGTGGATTGATGTACCAGATTAATTTATTTATTTTGGGTGCGAGTACATTTTTTTTTGCGGGGCCATATAGGTACAGATGATACAATTAATTTATCCCAGCGAAACGAAGTAACAGGAAACCTGGGCGAGGCAGAACGAGCAGGAACATGATTTTTTTGGATTTGGCGGGGTGCAAACAGGGACAAAGCTGCCAGATCGATCATGGGCGGTGCCCATCCCCACTCCGTTACTTCAATCTATCGAGGTACGAGATCAGGTAAGATTGAAGTGTCTGGCTGCGAGAGACTACTCCGTTACCGTGACCGTTGTTCCCCTACATATAGACACAGTAAGTCCGCCGATATGGGAGGAAACATCAATATGAAGAGCTTCGCGTGTGAGTTGCCTAACGAATCAAAGGACTGGTAGAACAACCTTTAAACTTGGAATGCAGATACGTCATGACTCACAACTGGTCACAAACTGGTCATATCCAGCGCACATCTGTCAAACAAAGTTCAAACATTCAATCAACATTCGATTACATAACACGGATAGAGTACGAGTGCTCACTGAGTTATTTGGGCATCTGTAATGAACGCGGGGTGGGTATATGGCAGAACAAATTTTCGGGTAGACCTTCCTCCATTTTGGTACTCGTGTTCGGCAACTCGGCACAATCTTAGAAGCTGATGTGACATTTGCGTGACGAAGTGACCCTTCCTCCTTCCTCCGCTCCTGCCTGTCCGGGATTGATGTCATTCCTCTGGGGTCAATTCTTTCCTTTCAACATTTACTGTGCTTTTTACACGTTTAGAAATTACTTGGAAGCATAGAAATGCCAGCTGCGTCGTCAGATACCTGCCGCTGCATGTACGACTTGGTAGTAGTTGGTACTCCAGCATTGAAGCTGAGCATACGGTTTACTTGACGTCAAGGCGGATGTGCGGCTCCTCAGTAGCCTTCCTAAATGCGACCATAAGATCCTCGGAGCTTAACTCGGCTCTCCGAGTCTCGGCGACTTCAACGGGGGGTGCCGTCATATCCGATATTCGCGTTCACTCCTGCCAATCCATTTACCTGATAGGACCTTTCCCTCGACGGAGTAGTCATGTCATTGGCGGTGAGCTCCATGGCCAGCCAAATATACATCTTCACGAAGCGCTAAACACCAGCGCTTGATATTGGGAGGTCCGTAGCATTGCACGGCCCAAAGCTTGCTCAACCTCGGTTCGGGAGTATGCCCACTTCCAACGTTGCTGATTGAGGTCGATGGTAGGTTCAACACCAGAGCGGAGCCAGAAAACAACCGTTGCCAAGCCAATGACAGCCACAGAGCAGTGCCGGAAGTGACGGACCTTTGTCTGTCGTATATCTTTGGACCTGTCAAAGCCTTCCATTCTCTTGCGTATCTCTCACCTTGTTCGGTGAATTTGAGCTGTTTATCGTCTTATGTGCGCGTGAGTGCTTCTGATATGCCAGATTTCTTTGACAGACCGGCCTCCGCGTCGGGATTGACAGCACATCCTCAGCCTCAACTAGACAGTAAATTCCTGCAACATGCTTCGTGTGTAGGCTCTCGGGGATCTTCGGAGCCGGTAGTTTTAGCGCCCCCGTAAACGATGGTTGCTGTAATTGGCATTGACCTTCTCGCGACGGTCATCCTTAGCCGCTGCGAGGGGAAAAGGTTGGAGCATCATCGAACCCGATTCTCATTCTTCTCTTCATCGAAGATGACAGCATCTTGACAAGTGCCTTTGCACCTCCCTTGGGCAGTGAGCATCCCGAACCCTCTCTCTACCATCGAGCTACCTGATCCTCTTTCCAGATCGCGGCTTTATAAACCCCGTATACTCAGCGACATTTCGTTCACAATGAACCTGACTGTCGCCCTCCCAGCGGACTTCATGACACCACCCACAGCTCACTCACACCTCCCTTCACCCGCCCTGAACTTCAAGGCTCCATTGCCAGAATCGGCACCGCAGAGTCAAACTACCGACGACGTGTTACACACAGTACTTCGGGCACGGAAGAACTGGAAATACCGCGGCGGTGAACCCGTTTGGCCGCTAGATCTAGAGACTGCATTGCTCGAGGGTAGTTCCTTTCATTTGATCATCATGTAAAGCTTCACTAACACTATATTGACACACAGGCCTGGATCAATATCGACCCGAAGATTGTCGAGAGACCCGGATTCTCGGTCGCTTTCCGCGTCGAAACCGCTTCATTTCAGACTATATCTTCAACAAAACTGGGGAGCGACGTTCTCCCAAACAGGTCGGTAGTCGTCTTCAACAACTACGAGACACTTGCAGAGACACGTGGTGTAAGTGGTGGTGACTTTTTGCGGCGGCGATCTTACCTCTGACCATATTTCAGTGCGTCAGCTCTTGTTCCCCTTCCGAGAGCCGTCACCGTACTCCACATCCCCCGTGTCCACCAAGAGCGCTCTCGGCTCTGTCATCCCACCTCTCGAGGAATCTTTCCTTCCGAATACACCGTTTCTCCGCAACACAATCATTTACATCGACATTCTCCCGGAGATATCACCTGTGGGGGCTGTGGGCGGAAGCACCTCCTCGCCATCGCCAGACGTCGGTGACGGCGGTGTTATCCACGCCTCAGATCATCCACGACACCTCAAATCCATTAGTCCGACTGTGTCGTTCACAGCCCCGTCGCCACTGATCGCGCACTCGCGGTTCACCGTCCGTGATGAAGATGTCATTCTCCACGCTGAAATAGCTCCGCTGGTGCTTGTGGTGAATCAGGCCCCGCAGTCGCCGGCCTTCTTGTACAGCACCCAGCTTGTACCAAATTACTGGAAGGTCATAGTGGATAGTCCAGGTACGTCTAAAAAAGGTCTTCGCTCTACCCTTTGATAATCCCCCTGAAATCAGATACTACCCGGTTCACGATTTCACAAGAAGTGATCCAGACCGAAAGCTCGTGCCTCCTTTTTTTTGGCGACATATAAATTCACCTATCCAAGACGTTCTGAAACCTTCTCCTCGTTGCCTTCCGCATCCTGGGACGCCCCTCTGGAACCACCCGCCGAAGATACGACGGGTACACGCCGTAATCATGCCCTTCTGCTACCCGAAGCGCGATGCCCCACGTATGAAAAGGCATCGCGCCCCATCAGGCGCTTCCGTTGCCAGAACAATGCACCTACGCAAACATACGCCAACCAAAATGCTACTTCCTCCTCATCTCTCTCATTCCCTGCCGATCTGTCGAACTATGCGACTAGTTTTGCTTCTCTTGACCTCTTCCCTGTCTCAACCAGCACTTCCCAGATTCCGTAGCACCATCATGGACTATCGTTTATTAAATCAGAATCCATTTACGCCCTACGCTGTACAATTGTGGCCATCAGAAGCAAGATGAACCGCGTTGGTATCTCTACTTTGCTGGGCTTGGGGTTCACAACGGGCATTGATGTCTATTTCTGACCGATTTTTGGAATCTGAGAGCACCAACTTCTCCGCTTTGCTTCACTTTCTCCAAGTCACTGGAGGCTCAGCAACGGAAAAGTCCAGAAACTTGAAAGTTGTGTACGGAACACCGCCAGGCGTTGCCTAAACATTCACAGGAATAACACTGGCAATTCTGAAAAGTCCAACTCCCCGCGCGCATCCGAATGTAGCCATACGCCAGGCTTTTTGTCTTCATTTTTCTCCTCCACAGGTGTCCGTTCACACGTTCGAATTCAGGTCGACACTGACGCGCAAGGTGAATTTCACTTCAAAACAATTTGAACGACAATATATCCCAAGTGCATTGTGATCCCTCGCAGCTCGTATTGTACTCTCTCTCCACTACCACTGAACCAGCTCAAAGAAGTCAGATGTGGTGTTCTCGGCCTGTGAACTTCTCACATCAGCCAACTACTGGCAGGTATACATCAGAGGCGTCAAACTCCAACTTTGTACGAATAAAATTGCGCCCCCTACCCAGGATCGAAGTAAGCCAAATAATGGGATATGTTGTACGACACACGGCTAGCTGCCTGGGAAAGAATCTTACGACGCTGGCAGTTCGGGGTTCGACTCCCCGCATCCGAATGGAGCCAGGCGCCCGGTTCTTTGGTTTTTTACCTGCATTTGTCGCATCGACTTGGTTGATTCAACCTCAAAAACCATTTCGAGTGGCAAAAGAACCACGGAGTGTGAGTTGTGAGTGGCTCACACTCGCATTTACTCCGACTCTCGACTCAGAACAGAGCTAGACACACGAGTCGAACGTGGTGCTCGTAACACAGCCAAATTTCCTGTATCGATATTCGGACCTGACCTTGGTAGTTCGGGGTTCAATTCCCTGTCTCCGAATGAATTGGAAGGGGCGTCTTTGTCTCTGGTTTGTCTTCTCTTTCCGTCTTGTCTGTTACATCAATTCATAGGTTGGGGCGACTCTTTCAATTTGTTGAATAGTCACAGCAATCAATAACTCTAGACCAAGAACTGAGTATCTCTCCCTTTAAAGTCCTCCCTCGTTCCCCGAACCTCGAGTTGCATAGTCGTATTGTGCCCCCAAGGAGCATCAAAATCGGACAGCTGCAGACCTCCCCCCGCGCCGGTCCGGCTGATTGTCACGCAAGTGTCGACGTCGTCCGTACTCACCCCCATTCCCACGCGTACGATTAAAAGCGTCGGTGCAATGCCCTGTTTCAGCGAAAACAACAAGCAAAGCAAGTCCATCAGCTGTTCAGCGCAAGTAAATGGACCGCATACGACGATGTGGTAGCAGGCCGCGAGGCATATCGACACCGACACCGTGGGCGTTGTGGGAATCAGGTAGACGATCACGACGAGAGCCAGTCCGGTTGGATACATCAGGCCGCTTTCGATTCTTGGAAAAGGGAAAGGGATGGGAAGTAGCAAGGTCAACGCACTGGGGCGTTATTTGGAATGCATGGGACGTACGTGATGGCTGTCAGATCCAGATATCTTTTCCGTGAGCGCCTGCCGAGGTAGTTGGCCGCCGTTCGAGAGATCCACCATATGCGTCCAGCTGAGCCGTGGTCGGTTTGGAGACGTGGGCAGTCACATTTAGTGGTCCATCCACTTACCTGCTAAGCCCGCACCCAGTACATTTGTGAAGAACACCGACACGATACAGACCGCCATCGCCGCGCGTTCAGACGCCCCGGAGAGTGGTAGCATCCCGAGTATGGCACCAACTGATATCGAACACGTCGGTCGATATTGAGCCATTCCACGAGAAGAACGTACTGCAAGTAAATACATACGCGACAGCGAGCAACACGACTGCGCGCCACCTGTACCCCCATATCACGTAGCATCTGTGGATCTGCCAAAAGAATTGGTGGATGTTCGAATCAGAAATAGAATACACAGGCCGCGCACAATGATAAAGTCTGCGATTGCACTGAAAGCGTCATCAACGACTCCTTGCCCAAAGTGAGAGCTCACTTTGCTAGCGAATACCTGGAAAAGGGTTATTGGAGCTGTCCACAGACGGACGAAATGAGAATGGGCACCTGAGTTTGAGCAGGATTCCGATGTTGTGGACGGATATGGGGTCCTCAGGGAGGTAGAGCACCGGCCGGGGGTTCTTCAAAGAGAACAGTTCGTATATCGCGGTGTCGCCAGTGTCTGTGATAAATGCCCATGCGTATGCCAGCGCGATGTGGATGGTGGAGAGAAGGAAAAGAGCGGTTAGCAATCCGAGGTGCAGTTTATAATTTGATGTCCGCCGCGATAAGAGTAGCTGAACAGAGTGATAGAAGAGTACCGAGTAGATTCCTGGGCTCATTCAATAGCCGCTCTGAGATTGAAGTGCGAGATAGGACCGACCATATACGAGAGAATCTACCTGAATATCTTTGTCAGTCGACAGGTACAAATCGCAACAAGAATTCGTACCACCAACGGGAAATACTGTGGAAAGTTACTACGATGCGACTGAGACTGGTTAATGCGAGATTGCAGAGCAGAATGGAGGGGCTTACCATGCTCTTGGGGGGGATCAGAGAAGGCCCTGGGACGCCTAGCGCCCTTTCAAGATCTATGTTCAGGTGTCGCCGAGGTGAGATCTGATCCATCCGATGGAAACGGATGGTCGGAACGTCTTTATAGAATGATCGCTACTGTTCGCTTCGGTCTGATTCTTTCCCCGAGGGCTAGAAGACCGCAAGATCTGTGGGAACCCTCGGGCAGCTTGAGCAACCACAAAGCGTCGACTGAGATTTCAGCTTCGAGCCCAGATTGAATTAAGGACAGTGAATTTGAGGGTGGGAATGACGGGTCTCAGCAGTATTGGAAGGGTATCAGTGTTTGAGCGGTGAACAGAGTAAATGGAATGAATCTTCAATCGATGTTGAATAAGCGCTTCCATCTACGTCAAATGATTCGGAACAGACGACTACCGGGTCGAAATCAGAATTGGCGGCGATTAGCACCAGCGGATGCTGATAGAACGAATTTATAGGACCTCGGTGGTGAAAAGATGTCGCAAAAATCCTGCTCGGAATTCAACGGCTTATGTCCGGTCGCAAGCCGGTACACGGTCGTAAGGTTTTCACCGGCTTGAAACAGATAGTTTGGGTCCGTATAATCCACCCAAAGGCCTAAAAGCCGCCGTAATCCACAGCCGTGACGTCACAGCCCCCACAAGCCATTGAGGTAGTCTGAAGACATTACGGGCTTGCATGTACCTTTTATGTGCCAAATCCAGCGCAACAACAGCGGAAAAAATGTAGATATTGCGTATGGAATGTTCAATGATACATATATGAATATTTAGTGCTGCCCTTAACAGACTGCTTCTTCTTCTTGCAGGGAACTGCTTGATGCGAGGACCCCCACTCTGTGCAGGAGCTGAAGGGGAACGCGAGTCATTGTTGCCGTCCGATCCGTTGTCGTGCTCTGCGTCGGTGCGGGGCGACTGCCGACGAGCGGCTGGGTTAACAACAGCCTAAGACAATTAATGAAGCCAGATATGAAAATAAGACAACTCACGACGGCGTGTTCATTGGATTGTTTGGGAGCAGCATCCTCAATGTCATCCTGTAAACCGCCAGCAAGAATCAATGCAAACACGGACAGCACACACGGCAGATGGTGTGCAGCCTCATATACCAGGTCCATCTCATCGTGTTTACCTCTGGGCCACCTGACGCAGGCGACACGGCCGGATGCTTGAAGTCGGTGCAGGGCCAGAATATCTGCCTGAGCCCCTAGGTCCCATCCGGAGTGCCCGGTTCGATGTCGACTCGACATGGGGGGAAGGGGGGAGAGGAGAAGATGTGTTGATGCGAGAACTCACCTGGCCGTCTATTGTATAGGTGCTGCTCCACTCTGCCCCACACCTAGCCGAGGTTGGACTTGGCCCCACAGAGCCCAACAGGTGCCGGCAACTGGGAACATTCTAGGGTGACATAACGACGAACGTTGCAGCTCCAGAAGAAATACAGGTGCATGGGGAAGGACTGAGAGAGCAAGAAAGAGAAATGGATGAGAGCGTTAAAGCGGGAGTCGATTGGGAGACAACTTTGAAACTTGAACTACGTCACACTTTGATCCGTTATCACACTCTCTCGTTAACGCCGCAACAACTCTTCCATGCGGTTTACAATATCAATATACTCTGAGATTACGGTGAACTCTGCGCGGGAACCTTCTGCATCAAGGATCCAATGGTATAGATTCATAAAATATGCTACACACGTCCGAAGAGCCGCGAAAAGCCCTCACAAGCCACCCTCTACCTTGAAGGGAATTGAACCGGCTTACAGTGGATTTTAAGCCTCTGTGGGCGGCTTGTAATCCCCTTCAGGTCGCTTCAAGGTCTCAAGCCGCCTCAATCCCTTGCAAGCTGAACAGGGTTTTTGCGACAGACGCGCACACCCCGCATCACAGGGGATGGGCCGGATGCACTTTCTTCAGCAGGTTAAAGACAAATTCAACGGGAGCGGCGGCGTTGAGCCCGGGCGCGCAGCCGGCCAGTGACGTGCACGAAGCCACGCGCGCCAGAACCGCGTCTGGGGATGCGCTGAAGGGAAGGGACAACTACAGCACGGGTCTGGAGCGGCCGAAGCGGGAGTGTCTGAGATTTGGGCCACCATGGTTCAATCTCAAAAGGCAGATTGCGAGTAAGAGACCTGAGCAACAGAGTTTGTGATCCTTCGATGCTGTTGACCATCCAGGACTTGGACAATTTGCGAGACTCGTTTTTTTCAAGGGTTTTCTGTTTCGACGATCGCAATGATGAATGAAGAGCACAGAGTTGTCACTCAGAGAAGCCACAAGTGATGAAATCGAGAGTGAGATCTTCGCGGACCGTCTGATTCGCGGATGCCCCTGAGAAGACGTGGAAGAACTTCAAGAAAGAAGAAGGGCGGAGGCGGTGCACGTGCAAGTGACACGCACGCTTTAACGCTCGACAGCTCTTGCCAAGCTCTTGCCCTCTCACCACCGATGCGGATCACATAGCGTTTCATCTGCGCAGTTGGTGGCTCTTTCTTCCCCGTATCTCATTCATTGGATATCTTGCAGAGTCTTGCGCGTCTCTGCCCAGCACAAGCCCAGCAGCCCACTCTCCGTCTGCCGATACTTATCCACTTGTTCTGCACCTATAAAGACCATCACGCTGTTTCAGTGTTCCTCCCCACCCGTAAGGATGATCACGAAGGGCAGTATTGTCGTAATTCGTAAGGATGTGCACGGGTCGCGGGTCTGGGGGGGGGGGGGTACGGGTCTAAGGGGTACGGGTACGGTTCGTATTCTTACAGACCCGCAACATACCGTGGACCCGTCCCGCGGGTACAGGGGTGCGAGACGGGTCTGCGAAAATGATCCTGGGAGGCTTGTTTTCGCTCAGAATCTTTCCGGTAAGTAGAATTGAGTCATTGCATGGATGATCTGAGCCTTGAAATATTTTCAGGTTTTTCTGACGCCCTCGACATGGATATTGATGTCAAAATTCTACTGTAGCCGAGATTCAAACACGTCAACTGCTCACTTTGTTTTGGATTTCATCGAGCACTGGGGCTTCGTTCGCACTCAATGAACGCGAAACTGATCAAGGTGAGCCGCCAAAAAAAAGTTGGAACACCTGGAGACAATAAATTGAGTATTTAAGCTGTGGTTCCGTATACCCGCGGGTTTTAGGGCGGGTATAGACCCGTACCCCTGCAGGGGTGGGGTATGGAGGGGTACGGGTCCGGGTCCGGGTCCGCTCGAGGTAGACCCGCGGGTGACCCGAGCACATCCTTAGTAATTCGTCTATCGCTCTGCGCGCAAGGTGCGTACCACCTACTTGCGTTTATTGAATTTATTTACGATGAACTCTCGCAGCATCCGCTCAGACACTCTACACCGTCTCGGCCGGGAGTCCGAGACGCCCTGCGATTCGTACGCGAACGGGACTGTCTCGGTCACCGCCATCGGGACGGACAGCGAGGGGGGAACCACATACGTCGAAGTCGAGACGGCCATCCACAGTTTCTTTGTCACAGATCAAGTGCATAGCTCGTCGCTCGCCAGACCCCAAACCGTGGAGGTAATTCCCGTCACCGGTGAGTCCACTGTCTGGAATCTCCCCCTCTTTTCTGAGGTCGTCCCACAGAAACGTTCGTCGGATGGCGGATGAGTGGCACTGCGCCGGACGGAGTGTGGCAGCGACATGCACCTCCGAACATCCATCTCAAATCGCCTTTCTTGGAACATCTTTGCTTGGAATGCAACATCTTAGCTCGAGACGCTGTTGAGACTCGGGAATTTGCCTTGGTATATGGAATCCTCTCTAATATCAATGTCTTGACTTGGGTATCGTGAATAGTGGCCAAACTGGAGGCATGGCACGCGCGATACGCTTTCCAGAATCCAGCGGCGCTCCTATCTGCTTCGTTACGGCCTTGAAATCCTTCCGCAAAATCTTGGCTCAAACCAAGCCTCACAGTCGACCGAATATTTCGATCGACCTACTATTTCGATCCTCTCGGTACTGAGCTACGTCAACAATCGGATGTGGTGCGCGGTGCGCGGTGCACAGCTAAGCCATCCAGCCGGCTAGCCGGGTTCGAATCCCCATGTTTGAATGAGCTATCAATGATGTCGTCTTTTGACTTGGGTGCCCCTACTTTTCACTCCTTGGCAGTAGCTTCGACTCCCCGCAGTAATCCGTCTGTTTGGATCTCCGATCATTCTGATTTTCTACCGCCCACATCTCTTGAGACAAGTTGAGAAATGACTTGCTGCCAGGAATAGGGTAGATCATGCTCAGGACCTCGATTAGTCCGCGGCTATAATATTTGTCGCTATTCATGAATATAAGCTGCAGCCTGCAACCTCTCCGCATCCAGTTTGGCATTCATTCACGGGCCGGGACCGAACTATGTAGCGAAGCCCGGAACGATGGCAGGCTTCGTTAAACTGGATCGATCATCACGGTTTCGATTTGGTTTCCTTGATCACATCCTAACTCAGCCGCATCGCAGAACTCCAGTGCGGTTGACACAATCAGACGTGTACGGGTTCATATTCCGCGGCCTGGGTTGATGACACTATTGGCTAGTGGATTCTCCCCGTTAGAGAGAATGGCCATCACTCGATGTCTTGGTGTGTGGAGAAATGAAGGCGTCACAGGGATGCCGACTCGGACAGTATCTCAAGATGGGTTTAGAGAGCGAAGCCTGAGGATGTCGAAGAAGCGCCGTGAAAAATAGCAGAGGGTTGATGTTCCGAGGAGGGGCCCCAGTTGTCGGAGGATCAAATGTAGGGCAAGAACGACGAAACTGCAGAGCAAGAACGAATCTGGAAAGTACTGGTGACGTTTGGGTAATAAGTGCCCCCAAGTTGGATTGTGTATGCACTTGTGTATGCCAAAAACTCTGTACAAGCAGGACAGCTATCTGCGCTCCATCTCAGTCCAACCAGTACCGGGTAGCTGAAACGAACATGTGAGAACTTGGGCAGCGTGGATACGTTGAGTCTCTCATCTCCGCGGGCCCAAAAATCAACACCTCCCCTGGCACCACGCTCCCAATCGTCCCAGTACCCCTCGGAGTCCTCGCACAATCCCCAGACGAATCGGATGTCGTACGCTTGCGGGGTTTGCAAAGACTTGTACGGCTCCGTGTCAAACCATTGCATGAACAGCAGCTCAAGCCGAGGGCAGTCTTCCAGTACTCCCAGGGGGTATCCGAGACCAGAGAGAGGTGCGTGAGAGCAGGTAGCAGGGGGATATCCGGGAGCAGCTCGTCGACGCCGCTCTCGTCAAACATGTCGAGATGCGTAACATACCCGAACATTGAGTGGCCTAGATCGACGCATCCAGGGGGAAACAGGGACTGTAAATCGAGGGATAACCGCTGAAGGCGTTGTTCCTACGAAAAGCGCAGGAACGGCTGGATCCAACAACGTGTTATAACACCCGAAATTAACGATTCCCGTGCATAACACCAGAATTTTCTTCGCGTCAGCCGCGGAATCTGAACCCGATACGAAGGCGAAGTGGCGAATGGCATCGTGGAAGAAATCTGTGGGTTTTGCTTTTATCGCCCTCAGCAGGGCAGTAATATACGTGTGGATTGTCGTCGTTTAGGCGTATGACTCTGTACAGAACGGCTCAATCCTACGTTCAAAATTGATGTTAGATTGTGAGCACAGCCGCATAATTTAGACCGACCAAATAAGCACTCGCTTGGCGACTCGTAGGAGGGTAGGGATGGTCCTGGGGTGCATGAGTGCCGCCGTTTCAAATACTTCGCGCTCTAGTTCGGTTGGAAGAGCAAGTCCCTCAGGCATGGCCATGGTGGCACAGAAGTGACTCCAAGAGAGTGGTGACTGGCAAGTGGCAGGGATCAAATGTCTGTTTGTTCATGTTGATGCCACCACCAAAAGCTGTCAAACCACTGGCAAATCACCCATTTCGCCCAGCAAGTTCATCAGAAGCATATATCTCCAATTCAAGTCAGCCAAATCATCCAGTATATGAATAGAGAAGCATTTGGGGCAACTGTAATTTTTTAAACTATCAAACAGCACTGGAAACCGTCGATTGCCGTGTTTGATGGGGTCATTTGGCGTGATTCCTTTGGTCCATCATTGCGCCCTCAATATTGGGTCATTTACTCTGAAATAAAATGCAGCAGACTTGCAAGATCAATCTACAGGGAATGTCCCGAACAGAATTTTCGATTTCTCTCCTGGACTTGTGTTATAAATGAGTGTGAAAACACATAAAAATGTCAAGGGCCAAATTCAAAATTCTGGCCGGGACATTCCCTGAAAAAGATGAAACTAAGATGACCCCCCACTCAAAGTTTAGCCAAAATGTGGCTCGTTCGTGCAGCACGATGGACGGACTGATTTTGCCAGAATTTCGGTGATGGGAGCCATTATATAAGCGCCATCACTTCCCTTTCACTTGCCAGTCACCAAAGAGAGGATGATGGAAGAAGACAGCGCACAGCCCCAGCTGTCCGGAAATTGCCGAGCAATGTCTTGAGCTGTTCAACTCAAGGTCAACTTCGCCCCCATATAATCTGGATCCTCGGTTGTATTACACACACACACGCTCTTGGTTTGGATGAAAAAACAGTCTAATTGCACTATGAGTAGGGGACAAACAAGGGAGGAGAAATATCAAGCTTCATGAACAGCATGCATCGTGATGTCGGAATGCCAACGCAGGTGTGAGACCAATTTACTTTGTACAAATTGTAAAGGGATACGACCGCTGAGAATCCCATACTGGTTATCTGGTCCAACGGCAGCCGGCGGCACTTTAGCTTTAACATTCTTTGAATTCTAGCTGAATATTGCAACTAAATTAAAACAAACGGTGTTTGTAGCACGTCTGATCGCGAGCGCTCTGGCATACGCTGGATTCAGATAATTTGAAAGGCCTAGTCAAAGTGTTTTGATACGCAAACTAGTGTGACAATACGTAATCGTTAAACTGCAGATATACATACGCAATCATTAAACTGCAGATATTCGATTTGATCACGTGAATTTTCAACATCGAACAAAAAACCTCCGAGTCTTAGGTCCTCTTCTTAAAAAGCACGTTCGCCGACCGGTTTGCCCCGCACGTCGGCCCGAACCATTCGCTGGGCGGGATCACCCCCTCCTGTTCCAGTTTGACATCATAATTCTGGAAGATATGCGCGAGCATCACTTTGAGCTCGGTGACCGCGAAGAATCGCTATTTAATTCGTCAATTGAGTAATTGCAGCAGTCCAAACGCAAAAATGGAGGAAGAAAGACGCACCCCAGGGCAAGCGTGCTTCCCCAGCCCGAACGAGAGGAACGCTGGATCTGGCGTGACCATCCCGAACTTCGCGCTTTCTGTCGCTCCCTCTCCGCCGGCACTGACGCCCATGGGGACGAAACGGAACCCATCAAACGTGTCTGCATTCGCGTAGTGTGCGTCGTCATGGTGCGTCGCGTACGTTGCGGCCGCGATGAAGCTCCCGCGCGGCAGGTGCGTGCCATCTGAGAAGGTGAAGCCCGCGGGGTTCGTGACCATGCGGTTCATGTTGACTGTATAAATACGATGATAAAGAGATGAATTGAAAGCGTAATGAGAGAGAAAGACTGACCGGCGCTGGTACCGTTGAAGCGCTGCGACTCGCGGAGGAAGCTGTCGAGCTTGACAACATTTGCCCATCGCGGCCTTGCTCCACCCGAAATCGAGGAGGGCGGCTTCGAGCTCCTCGCGCAGGGGTGCAACATATTCCGGAGCGGCTGCGAGGTGGTAGAACGCCTGGGTGAAGCTCTGTGAGAACACATCATTAGCTTCCTCTCTCCTGCAAAGCCAAAAACTCAGGAAGACGTACATTGGCCGTTGTGTGGATCGCCACGAAGTTGATCATAAGGATACGCTGGATGAGGTTGCTCACGGTGCGTTCTTCCCCTGTGGCGTGTTCCAGGAGCCACGAAATCAAGTCGTTCTAGAGAATAAACCAATCAGTCAGCCATTGAACCGGCGCAGAAATTGCTCAAAGTAAGAACCACACACCGGTCGTCCTTCCCAATCCTTTCCGTACTCCTCCTCGACTTTCAGCCGCTCCTCAATCATGGGTACAAGATGCTTCTTTGCGCGCGCCATGCCGCGGGGCAGGGGGCGAGAACATGGGGCCCACGAGTCTGAATTCAAGTTATATGAATTAATATTAATATTAAGGCATGGGCTGGGTACGTATTATGGAGCGCGACTCACGGCTTGAGCACGTTGGGGAAGAGGTTGATGAACCCCGCGCGCCTCATCACGTCTACGGCAAACTCGATGTTGAGGTCCCTGTAGTCGGTGTTACGGCCTGCAGCGGACGTTAGCCGCATGTATTTCAGAGGCTGAAGGGGAAGGTGCACTGACAGAGTTCGACTCCGACAAACAATCTGCTGCTCGTGCGCGAGGACGATGCGGAGGACAGTTTTGAGCGCCGGGACGGCAACCCAGTCTGTCGATGCGCGCATCAGTCAGCTAAATTGGTAGAATGAATGTAGGTGGAGGATTTACTGCTCTTCTCGAAGCCGGAGTTCTGATTCAGAAGCTTCCCAATCTCGTCCTGGAACGCAGTGGCGATCTCGTCGTGTATATCTGCGAACCGCGTGCCGATGCTCCGCGTGGACTGACGACTGGATGACGCGGACATGGTACGGGTTCGTGACGAAGCCGGCGCCGAGGGTGTAGTTCACCGCGAGGGTCTGCAACAGTAAATATCAAATTTTAATTTTGGATCGACATTTTGGGGTAGTTTATACGCACGGCGGCGAACCCATGCGCGGCGGAGAGGTCATCGTCGCGCGCCTTGCGGAGATCGTTGATCAATTCGGGGGTGAACTGAGAACGAAGACCCATTATCGAGGTAGGGAGGACACGGAAGATGGATTTGTGCTGTCCGTCGTCTTAGCATATGACAAAAAATATGAGATGAAGGCGGAGGAGTATAAGTACCTTGTCGTATCCCGCTTGAATAATTTTCGGCGCGTTACGAAGGTAATTGAGGGCCCCCGCGGTAAGAGGAGAGTGGGCCAGAAGGGCCCATGGTTGGGATACTGTGCAACTGCGCCTGAATAAAATGAATGGGTCGAAAAACCGAGAACACGGAAAAAGGCCGGCATACAGATGAGCGTTTAAATTTCAAATAGAGCAGAACGACAATGCTGACAGAGAGGGCGAGGACAGTGGTGGAGCTTGGAGTAGTTTCCATTGTAGCTGTAGACAGTATTTGTTTTGTGATGAGCCATGCAGTCGCCGTCGTCTTTATAGCTCTGTGGACGGCAAGGTGTTAACGTGAAAGCATGTGAGGAGTGGAAACCATGAATAAGACAATTCTGAGCATGAATCTCCCAGAAAGACGCATAGGAGACGGCCTTTCCGTCTGGAGCAAGTCGGCCCCGATCGCACTCGCATGTCCGACGATCTGGACTCCTTGTCCACCGGTGTTCGCAAAGACCGAAGGAATCGCGCGCTATGTCAATAGGTTTAGGTCAGCACTTGGGTTGTGTTGAAAGGCTATGCAGATGGACGTTTGAATTCGTAGGTGGGGGACCGCAGCCCTAGCGCACAGAGACCGGTTGCACTCTTGTAAATTCAAGGAATCCGAATTCGTGAGGATAATTGACTCCAAGCTTGACCTGGGAGTCCAAATATTATATACTTACAAGGCGTGCCGGAGCTTCGCTCCCGCGGCCAGTTCCCGCGCACTCGATACTTTCCGCCTCCGCCCCTTTACCTTATCGGGATGAGCACAGCCCTCTGCCGACGGCACGTCGAACCTCGGCAACGAGTTCAAGCCGAAGCCCACAGGTGTGTGGTTGTTAGGTATCTTCTCTCTTCGCCTCCACCAGCGACACCCGCCCTCCCGCCCGCCCGCCATGCCTCTCTTTACGAACCACGCCATGACGAACATCGACACCCGCCGCGTCCGCTGCCCCGAGGCGGGCTCCAATTGTACCTTCGCGTTCTCCATCCCCGAGCATCCAGCGTGCATGCAAAACACGTCAAGGTCAAGCATGAGGTAACTTATCGGAGGTCAGCGCCGTGCGCAAGGTTGTCAAGCTTTGAGCCGCGCACGCCGCCTGCGTATCGCCACCTCCCGCCCGCCGTCTCCCCGCCCTTTGCCTCGCTGGTGGCGTTGACCTCGCGCCTGCCTCTCCTGTCCGCCTCGCCGGTGGCTTCAGGCTCGCGCCTGCGCGTCTCCTCTCCCTTCAGCTCGCGCCTCGCATTGTCCTCGCCGTTCCCTTCTCTTCCCTCCCTCCTCTATTCCACAGGCAGCAGCGCCGTTTCGTCCTCATCGCTCGCCTCCCCCGGCTCTTTGTCGGTGTTCCCCGTTTCTTTTGTTGACAAGGGCTGAAGGCTCGGACGGACAACGACTTTTTGTAGTCTTCCTGTGGATTCTCTCTAGTTTTGTAGATCCAGTGGTATAACCTGTACATTCTGTAGACAATACATCCCCTAGAATTGTAATTCAAGCTTTTTTTATCTGTCCCAACTCTTTTTCCCAATTTCGTGGACTTGTCCGAATTTGCTGTACCGTGGTGGTAGCTTGTGCGGCACATCACGGCAAAAAACACCTTGCCGAAAGATGCCGCAAATCAAATTATCATCATCTCCGATTTCGAAGTCCGCCGTTAGGCCCTCTGAGCCCACTCTGTCTGCCAAAGTGCCACAGTAGTCCTCAGAGCCACCTACACGAGCCCTTCCCATCTGGCAGAGATGCTGCTCTGGACGAGAAAATTTTGAAAAAAAAACTACATCCACCTCATTGGTCGAGCATCCAGCTCATTTTGACCCTTTTTATCTCATTCTACTTCGCAATGTGTTGTATGGATAGGTATCTGTCTAGCATAAATCGACTTGTACCTGCACGACGTGGTGCTCGCCGTCGTTGCCAGTCCACCCGCTCCGATACGCTGTCCACTTTGTGATGCTTAGTCAGCAATACACCGCCACTTTCTCGTGAGTGATGAAGCGTGAAGCACCCGGAAAAAGCATCCATCAGTCGTCCGTCCCACCGAGAATTTTCTAAAGGAGATTCCGAAGTGTTGGAATGACGTGCACATGCTCCTCCAAGCTTACACGGCATGTCAATCGGAGAAACCGCAATCGTGGACTTTCAGAGTCTCTGATAAATCATTATTAATGACAAACTCAGAATCTCATGGCTTGTTCCAGCCGATGATCTATCTCATCGTCATTTCTAGATCTGTGCTCTCAATGTAAGCTTCCCAGACTGGAATACTGGCGCGTTTACCCTTGTCAAATTTGTCTCAATCATTTTGATCATTGGTTTGACTTGCGCCGCCACCCGTTCCCAGTCTTGGAAACTTACAGATCGCCGTGGAGACGAACGAGAAACTATGTCGGCATCAAGTTCAGGCAAACAAACACTAAAACATGTTCTCAGAGCACTATACAGCCGAAGCACGCACTACCTATTTTTGTGAACACGATGGCAATAGAGATGATTGAAAAATTAACCTTCAAAGAATCGAACTGCGTACATAAGCTTGTGTCCATTTTCACTTGGTCCGTGGAGGTAACATCTCGCCGGACAGTGAATTTGAAGACCTGCATGCACATCAGGCATTTCAGTTCATGGCACTTTCATCTCAATCTCCACCCATGTTCAATGACACCTATATTCACAGAGACTGGGATACTGCCTCTGCGGGTCTGTCACCTCTTGCTCGATTTCAGCCACCTGGCAATATTCTTGGCCTACCTCTGTCCGCACCATTTTCATTTATCCAAATGAATTTCTGGCAAGCACAAAGCACATTGGCCAAGATTCAACCAGCGCTGCATCGAGATGGCCATTCCACTGCCCGGAGCTGATCCCTACACATCGGCCTTGTGCTAAAGATGTTTAGGATTATGCAAGACAGATGCAGAAAGGAATGGCCAATGGGTGAATTGGACTTGTTCAACAAGCTCTACATGCTGCATGGCCATCATGAATCCACAAGTTCAAATGACCAGACTAAGTGACTTTTTTTGTGATAGGTGATGCTCAGAAAACATTGCGAGGTTATTACCTCCATGTTGCCGGTCAAAGCCCTTCTCAATCTCTAAGTCCGGTGCTGCTTTTGACATCTTGGCGGAATTCTATGCCGTTCCTGTGTTCAATTTAGATGCTTGAGTGAGGATAGCCTGTGTTTTGCTGTGCTAACTTATTTTTCGTTTCTTTGTGTTTTTTTAGTTCTACGCCGGCGAGTTTGAACGTCACGACGGACAGCTGCGACCGGGAGCTCGGCTAACGAGATACAGAGAGGCCCAGGGAAGATGATGTAGCTACTTAGTGCGTGTACATCGGGATAATTCCTGGAACCGGCGTTCCTGAGTGGGACCGTGCCGTGTAATTCTACCTACCTACCTACCTACCTACCTACCTACCTACCTACCCAGTATGGTAAAGGGGCAGAGGCGGAAAATACGCAACTGTTCCCGCGACCAGTTCCCGCGACCAGTTCCCTCGGCAGCATTCGGGGACTGGTTCACGATGATGAAGAACCACTAACCATCTAAGTAGCTCTCTAATCTCTTTTGCTCTAGCTGTCCGGTTACTTTACATTCCCGTCTCTGAAACAACTGCGCCCCTCAGAAATCACCTCAAACGTGCTTTTCATTCAACTCAAACTCTTTTTATTTCGGACTTTGTCCAGTCTCTTCCACTTCTTCTTAAGCTTCTTCCCCGAATGCTATGCTTTTCCCTGCAGACCGACGGCAAATCTCCCCTCGTTCCCGGCGGCAGTCCTCGTCGGTGCCGACTTCCCCTCTGCATCAATCGATCGATCTGCGCACTTGTACGCGCGTCCGGTACCCCCCCCCCAGCCAGAAGAACAGGTCATTTGCGCTTGCTAACGGTGCATTCGTCACCATTCGATCGAAAGAAACACACTGTGAGGTCAGTTTATCACCGCCACAACTGAACTTGCGCTTTAGAAGTGCATGCACTCATAGGTTGAAGTCTCCAGGTAGATTTCAATCTATCTGTTAGAATGGAATAAACCAACCTAAAACCAACCGCAGATAGGATTAAAGGCGAAAATCAACCTACAGTTTGTTGAAAATCTACCTGTGCTGGCTCCATAGTGCATATTCATCCAGAATCTACAGGTGCGACGAGTTAATTGAGATCGGACGGAAGACTTGGAATGTGGATGAGATTCCTCAAACTCACATTCGACAGGAAGAAGTTGGCCGTCCGGGATGAACGCCTCTTTTGAACAGCCACGGGACCGTAGCACTCCCGATCGCTGTAGCCACAAACTTGATCTTCGCAGTTGGACGCCCTTCGCATCTTGCGTGATAATATGATACAACTGCTCCTCGAAATGGGACAGTTGAACGGCAGTTGAACGTGATGTGAGGATACAGTTGCTCAGCTTCGGTGGTATGTATACATACTGGATATCCGCCTCGGGCCGAGGTTTCTGGGGTGGGATCGAACGATAGCGCGTACGATTGGATAGTATAGTCGGAGGTGTGCGAGCACTTGCGACGGTAAGTTAAGTGTACTCCGGTATTGCGGCCGTAAGTACCAAAGAAATATTTTCCTGAGATGTATGAGCTAGGGAGCATGATTAAAAGAAAGGTTGAAACCGTACGTTCCAAGCAAGTCCCACCCAGGTCCGATGTCTTTAGTGGTTGGGAGCGTACATGCCAGAAACTCCCTGAGCCCTTACCCAATAGACTCGCGTTTAGGCCTGATAATAGAATCGACAATTGGGGGCAGGAGAAAGACAGAAGGAAGGAATCACGCCGCGGGTGAGCGGCGACTTGGCACCGACTCCGGGGTGCGGGAAGCGGGAAGCGCAGCGGGGTGACTAATAAGGGTGACAATGGCAACATCAGTGATTGCCGCCGGATACTGTGATCGGTTGCTTGCTCTCGACGACATCCTCGACACACCGGTACATGCTTTCTTGGATCCCAACATCCTGTTAGAGGGCTCTTTGCGACTCAGTATGCGAATTCGGGCGGATTAGGTTACAGAATCTGTACTAGCGCTGGACATGTCATCATGTCGTGATTCAGTGCGCAGTGTGCGCAGCATCAGTGCAAGTCTCCACATAAGGCGTTTGTGAGAACTACGACCTCTCCCCCTCTCCCCATGTCGAAAACATCGTCTCAACCGCTCCTGGTGAACGTCTCTCCTGGCGCTCGCTTCCTTCATACCAGACCATCGATATCCCGGTGACTTTGCGTCTGGAGGTCCAGCCCCCTAGATACCGGCGCTCCCCTGTTCGGAGGTTCTTCTCCGCATTCTTCGTTGCGTTGGCATTTGGGCAGTTATCAAGACCCTTCTGGTTGTACACCATCACGGGCACGGAGTGAGTCACCAGCGCCAGGTCATGCTTTCGGCATGCAGCTCACATTATATCCAGATTGGCTGGTTCGGATCAGGTGACTGGGATGTTCCAGCCGACTTGGTCCTTGACCAATGTGTGAGAGGAGGCGCTTTAAGCACCTCGTCGCATGCGATCTTTGATATTCCGCTGAACGCTGATACCGTACTGCTACTCTCGCGCTATCGATCTTCGTCTTTCTTTGGAGCCGGGTTTTCCGTGTCTGGTACTCTGGACATTTCAACCTCCCCGCAACTCAGCAATACGGCGAAAATCAGTGTTCATTCCCTTCGTGACGCGGACACCAAGGTCTGTCTCGTGACGGGCCCCGACGGGGAAACCGGCGTAGGCTTGTTTGTGAGTGCTTCCCAACCTGTATTTGGTCTTCACTGATAGGCCTTCAGAGCAGGGGAGCGTGGTTTTCTCCCGGCCGAGATACCAGCTTCGTAAAAATCAACGCCCTTCTTCCCCGGCCGAAGACGCCTTTGCGGCTCAAAGGCATCGTGGCGAACCTTCCCAACTTTTCCCTCAACGTCGGAATCTGGATTCCATCGATTTTGGGGTCTGCTACATTCACGACATCAAACTCTCCTGTGAATGTCAAGGTCAAGAATACAACCATTCTTGTGCTACCCCCCTCGCTGATCGATTTTGAATGCAGTCGCTGGCCGCTCACCGTGCCAGACTGCACAGTTCCAACGGCCGCATCACTGTCGATGTACGTGTTTTCAGGCATCCCGTCCGCATTCAACTAACCCTCTTCTCGCAGTCGCTTACTTCCCCCGATCTGACCGTCCAAAACCTTCAACTCGGGCATCTCGGGCACATTCAACACCTCCGGCACGCTCCAAATCACCACCCTCGAACGCGCCGATCAAGGTCACCGTCAAATCTCGAGAGTAACAACAAAAAACCGTCCGACGGGGGTTCATCTGCGCACCAGCAACCAGTAAGTAATCAACCATCAAATGCGTGCTTCCACCCTCCGCGCAAAGCTGATGCGTATTCCGCCCAGCCGTTTGGACGCAAATGTTCTCCTCGCCACCGACGCGCATGCGGGCGGCGACTTCTTCGTCACGGCACACACCTCCAACGGGCCCCCTCGCCCTCGCCGTCCCGGACTCGCCCGCAGACAGCAAGCTCGTCCTCACCGCGCGCACATCCAACAAGCCCGCGGAGGTGCGTCTGCACGGCGCATACCAGGGCGCGTTCAGCGTATCCACGTTGAACGACAAGCCTGAGGTGAAACAGGTGGACGAGAAGGGCGATAATCGGCAGGTTGAGTACGCGGGCGGAAGAAGTGGGCGCCGGGGTGGAGAGGTGAAGGGGTACGTTTATGAAAAGGAGAGGAATAGAGAGTTGGGCAGTGTGGTGGTATGGACGCGGAATGCGCCGGCGGTGCTGTGGGTTTAGTTGACGCGTGGCTTGTGTTTCTATTCAACCTCCCATGCTATTCTTTTTTTTGTTTGTATTTCGGGTGTCTTCAATCCAATTCAAGATAATGTCTGGTGGAAAAAGAGTTCAGTTGAAGACGGCCGGGTTAAAATTTGCCGGACTTTATTTTGCGTGGAAAATTAAGTAGATGGCACACAAGCGCTACATGCCATTTGAACATCACACCCCGGGATTTTGAGCGGGTTATGGAGACACACCGCTGTTTGTTTAGAGCGAACGGAACTGATCGAGAGTCGCAACGATTTAAGATTGATAGAATTCGACGCTAATCCGCAGTCCAATCATGTCACCAACTATCCAATGCCGACTTGTTCTTGTGAATAGTATCCGCAACAACCACATACATACCCTCGTTCACCAATACCTGCATCCACTGCTTCCATCTGTCGACCGTCTTCATTCGTACACAATGGAGGTATATCCCGACGAAATGAAGCGCTCGATGGCGCCCGCGGGCGTGCGCGACGCGACCTCAGCATATCCACCATCTGAACAAATGCGGGGTGGTCCATGGCATCCTGCCGGTCGCCCCATGAGAACGAGACTAGATTGAGACGCAAATATTCAACCTCGGCGTTGGAGTGAGTCGCTGGGCCGTATCGTGAGCGCCGAAATCAATGCTCCGTCTGCGGGGACTGATTGGGATGGGAAGTCAATCGCGAGAGTGGTGAGAAAGGGATTCCATGTAGGAGGCGAATCACATTCGTGTCCTTTTCGATGCATTGGAAGAGCGTAAGCCGTCTTGAAGCACTGGCAGATTTGTGGAGGAAGGGGAAGAGGATGTGGTCAATGTCGCCGTGAATACGGGGATCTTGCAGCCCCGGTGCGATAATATGATCCAGTAAATGGTCGATGGTCACGGAGAGGCGGCGTAAATTTGGGAAGGCCAATAACCCGTCAAAGCGCTTGGACCATATTTGAATGTCGGCGTCGACGAGATTTACAGCTGCAGACAGATCTCTAAACAGGGTCGATGCGTCGAAGTACGTCGCTCGATATGCCTTGAGCTGAGCCATTGGAAGATGAACGTCAGAGTTCCATGAATGTCTGTGGTAGGAAACCGAGGACGACTCGAGAGAGGATGGGCGCGTTGTCGTATACATTTTAGCTGAGAGTGGAATGGTTGCCCCAAACAATCTCGTGGAGGACAGGCATCAGTCCAAAGTGCCGGGGCCACCATTCCCCTTGGATATGGAGCTTTCCCCACTGACCACAATGGCTCATATGATCATGAGAATTGTCAAGAAAGTCTAGGATGAAGTGCCTT
The DNA here is from genome assembly GCA_029378375.1 of Mycena olivaceomarginata. Classification (NCBI taxonomy): domain Eukaryota; kingdom Fungi; phylum Basidiomycota; class Agaricomycetes; order Agaricales; family Mycenaceae; genus Mycena; species Mycena olivaceomarginata. The sequence continues at coordinate 103,499 of JARKIC010001229.1, forward strand.
CGATTGGCCGGTTCAAAATGAGTGACACGTCCAAGGGCGCATTTCCCGAGCGCTCCAAGAGCGCTCAAGTTGGGTGTTCAACAGGGGGATTTCAGGCTTCAATAGTGCAGGCGAGATGGTAATGGATGTCCACAGGCCTGGAAACGACAATGCAATCGCCCGCCATAGGCTACAGACTTGTGTCAAGGCCCACGGACTGTCGAGTACCCATGATTGGCACGTGAGGGGGTTTTGCGGACGGGGATGGAGGATAGTGTCCCGCGCTTTCCTGGGAGAGTTAATGCAAAGATGTAGCATAGGATTTCGACCGGAATTCGAGCGAGATCTGCGCCGTGGTTTTGGGTGTGGATGAATACTCTGACGTCCTCGAGACTACTGTAAGGGAGTTCTTTCAAGAGGTTTTCTACCTCGCCGCTAGAACGGGCGGAGTCTCAAGCCATAAAAGCGAATTTCAAGGTGACGGGAGAAGGCGGGGGCCGGGTTCCGATCAGAAAATGATGATCAATCAGATCATGCTTCAAATTGGTCTCGTCCTCCAGCTTGCTCTCTAGCAACATCCATCGAGGCATTCAAACATACACTCGAGAAATCCACGAGACCAAATTTGGATCCAAAAAATTTGCGGAGTCGTCATTCGAGCTGTATCAACCCGAAACAAGCCGGAGCATTTGGGCCTTGGCATTCTAGCAGATACAGATCAATACGGCTGCTACCTCCCACCTGACGAATCATAGGGCACTGCGAAACGTCGAATTTCGACGTACATTTCAGCCTTGACGCCGTCCTGGTCGCCGAGTCCTCGGACGAAAATACCATGTTCATTCAGTGTTCACTGGAAGTGAAATACATGGGATAAATACCCTTTGTGATCCAGCCAACGCTCCTCACTGAAGTACTGAATGAAGCTTAATGAAGCCTGAACCCAACCCGGTAAACACGGGCCGACCGAGTACATCGGCCACCGATTTCTGAAGAGTTTCGGCGATCTCGGACAAAGATGACGTCACTGTTTAAAATGACGCAGTTGATTCCTACCCAATTATCGCCCCAATGACGCCACAGGAAGAATAGGGGCTTCAATTCAAGTATATAAGGACATCCGCAAGATACCAAAATTCAATACCTAACCCACACCCAACTTCTCATCTACACCCACATCTATCACACTTTCAACCATGTCTTCTTCCAACGGACCCGATAAAACCACCGGACAGTTCCACAGCACCAAGGGCACGGTGGTCGAGACCATTGGCAATGTAACCGGCCTCCAATCCTGGCAGCAGTCTGGGAAGGTTCGTTCCTTTCCCCATTTCTTTCCTCAAACGCGAGTTCTGATAATCTTGATTCTCAGGAAGAGCATGCTGCCGGTGAAGCAGAATACAAAGCCGCACAGGCTAAAGGCTACGTCGAGGGCACCGCTGACCGCATTGGGGGGAAGAAGGACGCCGTCATAGGCGCCGTTACCGGAGACAAGTCGCAGCAGGCAGAGGGCAATGTCAAACATGATAAGGGGCAGGCTCAGCAGGAGATCAACAAGTAGATGGTGTTGACCCGCGAATTAGTTTATTGCCCCGCAGCACCCACATTGTAGTCTATAGCATTTTGTATCATTGAACCATAATCATTCGTCGCTCAGTGTTGTGTCCGAGATCTCTACTGGAATCGTCTGTTGAGAATTGAACAGCCGTATTATGCATGCGAGACCCGAATTTTTTTCCTCACAGCGGGCGGTTCCCAGGCCCAACCGCAGGAAAAGACTCCGACAAGACTCTTCAATTCGGTGAGTCGAAACCATTATTTTATCCACCCTCTAGAAGGCCCAAAGCTACTCTTTCGCTCTGACTTCCTCTGACAATGGCAATCAAACTGAATAGAGAAATCGGATGTGGTGTGTGGAACATAGTCGGTCTTCCTGCCCACTGGAACACCAAGTTACCCCTCGCCGGCAGTTCGGGGTTCAGTTCCCAGCATTCAAATGCAGTATGAGCAATCGTTTTCTTTGCATCCTCCCATGTAATGCAGCGCAGCTGGCCTTCCAGGCAGGGTTGAGTATGCACCGGCCACCGTACGAAACCACCATATAGATCCGCAGTCTACTTTTTTCCTCTCGCGCGTGCATCCTCAGAAATCTTCTCCCCCGTTGAGATAGTGATCTGCGAGTCTGCGACGAGCTCATTGCTCAAACATCTTCTTCTTCCGTCCATCAACTAGGCAAGCAAGCTCGGATGTGGTGTACGGTACATGGTAGCCGTCTTACATAGCAGTTCAGGGTTCGATTTTCCTGCATCCGAGGAGATGTGCGTGTACCGAATCTTTTTTTTTCTTCCCTTCGCAATACCTGCTGCATCTCTCCCATGATTCAAACCTAGGAACAACAGGTATATAAATCCTGTCAACCGGCGCGCCCTGCGTACCGGGACTTCCGTTCACTCATCCAAGTCCATATACAGGACAGAAGTATGCAGAGAAATCGAACGTGGTGTCAGGAACGATGCGCGGCCGACTCTGGAGCGCATCCCCGGGCACTTCGGGGTTCAAATGCCGCGTTCGGGTCGTACCGAAAGTCCGTGAAATCAACCTCTCAAACCCAAAAGGTGGCTGTACCCCTCCGCCCTTCGAGGGCGCAGAATCCGCGCACGCTTTCGAAGCTTGCGGGATGGTGTCTTGGTTGCGTATCTGAACAACAGAAACGGAAGGCAAAAAATCAAGTACGATTACGACTCAGGTCCGAATCGAACGGACGGGGTCTACCCCATGTACTATTTCGACTAAATGCTCACTATTTTAGATTTTCGTAGATCGAGGTGGCCGACATACTATTGTGACTGCCATCCTGGCCGGACTAGGAACCTGGCCACTTGCCAATTATAAGGTTAAATACTTGGCCATATGGCCCTTTTGTGCTTGGGGGTGGAATACAACCTATGCCGCCCGTCCTTGTCAATTTTCAGCCCAAAGTGATGACTTAATGTTAAGCGGTGTCACGGATGATGTCGGGCCGCAGGGTGAGAACATCAACTTCTTATCCCCGAACCAATACTTTACTCGTTGCTTCCGCTAATTCTTTATCAATTCGTGACTTCGGGGGCTCGTTCTTCTCCCCTAACTGCTGGCTTCCATCAGAGCCTACAAAGAGCTCTATATCTCCCCTCTTTCATTGATGAACTCACGAAAATGATTGCCATCCAAACATGACATCTGCAACTGGACAACCTCCATATCAAACGACCCTTTAGCCGTGCGAGTTCAGCAATTGTCAGGGTTCATCTTCACATGTAAGCCTTCGATTTCAAACATATCCCACAATTTTACCTGCCTGATACCTCTCCAGGCTGCGCCGGACACCATTTCAGCCTAATATTTGTCATATCAAAGTCCAAACGTCGGGTTCTCAGGAGAATGACACAGGTGTGGATTTTGAGGTTCAGATGTGTTCATTTACTTCTTATGAACATGCCTGAAACTTATTTCGGCCAACCAAGTCCTCTGACTGGTACGCTAGCTTTGTTTCTCTGGGAAGGCCGATCTCTGGGCATATACCCCACATTAGAAGCACTGTGTCCCGCCGTTTTTATCAGTCATTTCTATAGTGGTTATGTATGAAAAGGATGATTGATGGCCCTTAAACCTTATTATACACTGCAAGACTGCTGCCACAGTCAGAAACTCCAGTTTGCACGGGTGGCCAGGTAGCCAGTTGATTCCCCTTTGGGAAGTCCGCCAGAAATAAATTCACTGAGCGACGAATACATGTCCAAAATGGCGCCAACTAGGCTCGAATTGTTCCTAGGATGCGCGCCTACACCATGAGCCCCATAAACCCTGAGAGGAGTGCTTGTGATGGCCGCCAACAGGCCAAAACATCTAAGGTGGCCAGGATCCCCCTCCCAGATAGTATTTTCTTTTGAATTATAATGAATTTTAGGCACATCGAAAAAAATCGGGTGTCACCGTCACCTGAACATTTGGTTGAAATATTACACCGAAGCACATCCAATGGGGCGTGGATAGGGTTGCGTTATGTAATGATTCGTTGTCTGTGCTTTATCTTCCGAGCGTGAGAGGTCAACATGCGAAGAATATGTGCCAGAAAATGGATGCTCTGTTGAGAAATTCCAGCGCGGCTATCGTGACCTACATACCACAATCGAGCGCAATCCCAGTCACCCTTCAATCCAGATGAACATGTACAATGTAGTCAGTACAAACTAAGTAAACAATAAGTAAGCTGTGGATAGTAGATATATAGTGAATGAACATACCTCCCACTGACGTTCGTAGCAAGAACCAGTGAGAGGTAAAATGTAACTCGGAAAATAATGAACGATAAAATGTAACTAGCAAAGCTTAGCAACCCCACGTGCCTAGACGCGTAGCTCGATGTTCAAATGTTAACAGAACATCAGCTCAAAAGAGTAAATCCATTCAGAATGCATCCGAACGCGGGGAGTCGAACCCCGACCTGCCAGTGGTTATCTCGGGAAATGTCAAGACAAGACATCTTGCGGTGTGCCGTACACATGCTCCACATCCGACTTCTCCTGCAGCTTGTTCGATCTGGCTTCTCTGATTTATTATTGTGTACGTAGATGAGTGAATGCAAAACCACATACCTAGCTTTTCGACAGCGCGGCTGATAAATATCCCACCGGAAGAGAACCCCTGAGCGGTCTTCAGCCAACCTACCCGCAACTCAGATCAGCGCTTCGACTCTGAATTATAAATGGACGCACAAACAACACACCTGGGAAAAAAAACGCTTTCTACTGGCGTAGTCGGACGGGAGTTGAATCCTGGGGACCGGATGGTAAGTTGCTCTTCAAATTGAGATTGATGTATGCAGCCCAGCCGTGCTCCGCGCACTGCATCCGATTCGTTTGTAGGGTTCGGTTTTGGGGCAGATTGACCACAACTTGTTTAAAATACGGAGGATATGGAAATCAGTGAGCTTGAGCCGGTCCGAAGTTTGGGCGCCACCGCATATATGAGAGCTGGACAGTCTGCGACTTGCTCGAGACCTGTTCATCCTGACAGCCATCCCGAGTGAGACTAATCCCTCAGATCGGTAGACGTGGGCCAAAAACCAGCAGCATCGGAGTATCCAAGCTGAGAAAAAGTGGCGGGCTCAAAAAAAATGCAAACATAAGGCGAAGTGCCGATTTGCCCAGTACAAGGTGGTTCTAGCTTTTATGATACATGATACATGTCTTCCGTGGGCTTGAACCTTTGTACCACTGGTGTTTGGAACCCACAGCCGTCCTCGGAGTATCACAACTTCAGAAGGTAGCGAATCGAAAATCGATGTCTGAGAAGTATTATCAGAGAGACCGATTCTAACGGGATCCGCGTCGGTGACCGCATCACAGCCATCATTCGGCGATCCCCGGTAAGAGCATGAACGGGACGGCCCGCTGGAAAAGTGCTTCAAGGGGGTAAGGTGGCGGCGAGCGTGTCCCGTTTTCATTCCCTTTGCATTCCCCTCTGCTCTGCACAAGCCAAGCACAAGCTCTGTAACCCTGCATCAAATGCCGTCTCAGTTGCATCGCAGTAATTTTCCACAGTATTTCCATTGGTGGTACGAGTTCTCGTTGCGATTTGAACGGGTGGCCTGACGAAGATATTCAGATAGATTCGCTGGTATATGGTCGGTTCTATTCTCCGTGGCTTCAAAAGGGTCTCTGAGTGAACCCAGGCATATACTCCGTTCTCTTCTACCAGTCCGTCCAGGTATTGTTATCGCGTCGGACATCCAATTACAAACTACATCTGGGATGGATGACCGCCCTTTTCCTCCTCTCCACCATCCACATCGCGCTTGCCTATACATGGGCATTCATTACAGACACCGCCGATACCGCAATATACGAGCTGTTCTCCTTGAAGAACCCGTTGCCGGTTCTCTACCTCCCTGACGACCCCATCTCCGTTCATCGGATCGGATTTGTGCTCAAACTCGGGTATCTATTCTCATCTTGTTCGTCTTTGGACGGCTCTAATAATCTTCCTTCAGATATTCGCTGGAAAAGTAAGTTCTCTCACTCCGGAGAAGAAATCGGTGATAACCATTACCTGCTGCAGTGCGATCGCAGACTTTATCATTGTACGCGGCGCTGTAATCTGGGTCACAGATCCACCAATTCTTTTGGCAGATTCACAGATGCTACGTGATATGGGGCTACGAGTGGCGCGCAGTTGCCTTGCTCATTGTTGCGTATATGTTCACTTGCAGTGCGTCTTTCCCATGGAATCACCCAATAATATCCGATGTCGTGGATATCAGTCAGCGTCATCCTGGGGATGCTACCACTGTCCGGGGCTTCCGAACGCACGGCGATGGCGATCTGCATCGGATCGGTATTCTTCACGAATGTACTCGGGGCAGGGCTAACAGGCATGTGTGTTGTATGGCTCCCCACTTGCTGGACTGACCACAGCCCAGCTGGACGCATATGGTGGATTTCTCGAACAGCGGCCAGCTACCTCGGCAGGCGCTCACGGAGGAAATACCTCGATTTGACAGCTATCATGTACGTCCCATGCATTCCAGGTACCGTCTGCCCCAGAGCGTTGACGACGCCACCTCCCTTTCCCGTTCCCAAGAATCGAAAGCGGGCTCATGTATCCGGCCGCACTGGCGCTTGTCATCATCGTCTACCTCATACCCTCAACGCCCGCGGTGTCCGTGTCGATATGTCTCGCCGCCTGCTACCACATCGTCGTATGCAGTCCAAACCCAAACTTCATACACCCTATTGCACGTTGACTTTTTTTGTTCTGCGCTGAAATAGGGCATTGCGCCAACCCTTTTGATCGTGCGCGTGGGATTGGGTCTGAGTACGGACGACGACGTCAACACTGGTCTGACAATCAGCGGTGAAACTGGCGCGGGAGGCGGCCTGCCCGAATTTGTTGTTCCCCGGGGGCACAATACGATCATGGAGCTCGAGGCTCGGGGGACAGGTGAGGAGCTCGAAGGGAGGGGGAAGGACACCAAGTTTTGTCCCTAGGGCAATTATTGCCCTGTAACCATTCAACCAACAAAAAAGCAGTCGCCTCGCCCTAGTCCGTGAGCAAATCCTTCATCGCCGCACACTAGATCCTAGTGATTCTTTCATATCGCTGCCGAGGGTCGGAGTCCAGAGGTAGCCTCGGAATTAACCTAACCGTGAGAGTAATGAAGCACCTACACAACATCCGTTCGATTTGTTCTTGAGAGAAGAGTTGGAGGTGAACAAGGTATGCACGGATCAAATCCCCAATATTAGTCGTTTAACTGTTTGATACAAATTGAGGATATCCAAGGCGGGGACATACCAAATCAGATGTAAACCTCAAGTACTTAGTTCCAAGCATTCGGATGCGAGGAGTCGAACCCCAAGAGCCAGCTGCACTATTTACGGGTCACACGAAGCCTGAATGTGTCGCACACGGCATCCGAGCTGCTTGTCCTATACATTCCTGAGGGGCGGAATCGGAGTTGAAAAAGGCACGCGCGGACCAAAGCTCCGATAGTTGAATGTTCGATGAAAACTGTGGATACCGGGGCACAAATAGGACGAATTTAAATGGTAAGGTTAATAACGGACATCCAAAATCAGAATCAGACGAAAATGGGAGGCCAAAAAAGCACGAATAGTTCTATCCATTCGGACGCGTCGCACATGATATCCGAGTTAATTCTGCTGTTCATTTGAAGGAAGAGTAGGCCCGGGACCCCAGTAAGATACGCAGAGGACAAAAACTCGGATTTGGACCGTTTATGCAAATTCCCAAGATGGGTAAGGTTAACAGCAGAGATATTGAATTATAATTACGAGCCATCCCTAGGATTCGGACGCGAAACCATTACGAAGCGTGGCAGTAAACCCACGACATCCGAGTTCCTTCATGCTGCCAAATGTGGAAGGGGAATCATCCACCACAGGGACCAACACCGTTCGAGGGGAAAAAGGACCGGCTCTATTATACTTGCGTGTCGTCGGGAGGAATCGAACCTCGCAATTTGCTAAGGGTGTAACTACATGGATTTCATCAAGATTCATTCCAAGTAGACCCTAGTTCATTACAATATACAGTACTGGACTCCGACAACAGCGAGGCTCGATCAATATTCGGGACATACACTGTCGTTCAAAACTTGTGATGCGGATAACCAATCAATAATCGTGGCGGTAGTCACACAAAACCGACCCGTCCTGGACGGCACATTGTTATTCTAGCACAGATCCAAATTGGGAAGAATCCATTGCTCACGAAGCGCCGACACGCAGTCCCCTTTCCACAGCGTCGGATAACGAAGTAGCCGTGGTCGCAGGTCGCGAAGTCGTCCCCGACGCATTTCATTTCTCCCTCCTTATAGCACTTTCCACCGTCGGAATGGTGCCCACTAAACAAATGAGTAGCTGGAACAAGACGGTGTGCTCGAGGCACATACTCGGAGTAATCGGTCGAGTCCGTTGGAAAGGCCGAACTCATGATGTAGAGGGCCGAGAGCACGAGGAAGGTGGCGAATCGGACCATAATCAAAGTCAAGAGTAGTGAGGACTGGAGATGTGCTGGTGAGCAGAGGAGTGAGTATGAGGATAAACAGACAGTGGCCGACACATTAAATAGTTCCCTGCGCATTACTGTCTGTACCCGTACGTGGAGTCATGAAATCCCTAATGTAGCCAGCTATTTCATTGTATATGTAGCCGACCCACACATTAAATGGCAGGATTCTCATATATCCGTATAAGTGGTTATGGAATTCGCAAAGAGAGTTAGTGGTCCATTTTGTTCCGTCACTAATTATATACAAATGCTCATTCACAATTTGTGGCCAGAAAATTGTCGACTTTGGCATCCAATTTTGGGAGACCAGTGGTGGGATTTAGGTCGCCGAAAGAATGTCGGCTCACATCACTATATCTACCTATATTGGGATTTATCACATTTGTGATCATAATTCACTCTCTATTACTTAATACTTTTGAGGCCGCTAATCGCGACACTCACCTCGTTCGCCGCCGGCTTTCTGGTGTGTCCCATCTATCCTCTCTGACTGCTACTCACACTCAATGAATCCGAACTCGATTTCATTTATTTCGCCCATATGCAGCAGCTGCTCGTCTGCATCGTTGGAATCGCCCTGTGAAGCACAAGTCGGCACCCCCCACAACGGATTGAACACACTCCCTGGCCCCGGTAACATTCGAATTGTCACCACGCTCGTTATGCCAACTTTTAAACAGCGACCTTTGGGTCCCTGGTTGTCGTCCTCCTGTCCGGATACAGCGGAAGAATGTGAGCGCGACGGACTATTCCAGCTTCAGCGCACCCAAGTCGAGATATCCCGTTGCTGCGCAAATGCTCTCGCGGTTCCGGATAGTATTCGGTTGAAGGTTGAATTGAAGAACTGGAGTGTACTAGAGTCTGGATTCAGGCGTTGCATTGTGTAGCACATGTACAGCGGTGGAAAGAAAGCAAAGAGCGGGGTGGTATGCAGGAGACCATTAATATGAGTCCGACGCGGCAGGAATGCGACCGAGAGAAATAATTTCGTAGAAGGACAGGGAATTCGACGGGACCCCAGGTCTGCAATTACTTGACCTCGAAATCCTGGACGGGGTTCACGGGGGCGGCAGGGTAAGACTGGTCTCTCGGGCATCGCGGGGACGGTTTGTCTTGCAGGGCTTTAGAATAGGGGTGGGAGGTGGCTGTGTTGATCTTCGCTTTGCCCTCCTCCTTGTATCTCTCCGGCGTCAACGTACTTTTCTGAGTGTCAAAGCTATCATTGGGCCTCGCTATGCTCCACCTGTCTCTGATGCACGCACTCTCGCTCTCCCCTCCCACCGTGCTGCGCTCTGAGGCAGCCACGCAGCAATCCACTACCAAGCGTACGTTGTACATCAGCATCACTCAAAGGCCGTATCTTTGTGCACGAGGACTGGTGTCCCGAAGACGAGATCGATCTCCTTCGGTTTGCGCTCAAGCGTAATTCCCTCGAGAGGGTCATGTCCCTTGGACTCGACGCGCACTTGGTGAGCATTATCCACTATGTCCATCTCGTTTGACTCCTCTTCTGCAGTCCGCCGACGAGCCTTCCACTTCCGCGCCACGCCCTCCCTCGGCAGGCAAAGCAAAACCCAAAGCCAGAGCCGGCCCGGCCGGCGCTCAAGCGGACTGCCCATTGCCCGCCCGCAGCCGCGCCCCCGCCCATCGTCGAGCGTCTCATGCTGTACTGGTCCGCCGGCTGCGAGTTCCCCGAGCGTGCCTCAATCGACTCCGACTCCGACTCTGTCTCCGTCGCATCATCCTCATTTTCATGTTCGTCCTCATGCCCGTTCGCGTCCGGGTCGCGCCGTTCGTCCACCTCGAGCGTCGCTTCGTCCGCCACCACGGGCTCCACGTCGGAGTCGGGCTGCGCGTCGGAGTCGAGCACAAAGCCGCAAACCGCGTCTCCCCGCGCGCAGTGCCGGCGCGACACTGCGTTCCTTCGTCCGCACCCACATCCTGGGGCCCCCCACGCCCGAGGAGCGGGTGGCCATCGCGCCAGTGCCCATGATGCGCTCCCGCAAAAGCAAAAGCAAGCTCCAGAGGCCTTCACGGAGCTCGCGCCGGGCGAGAAACGCCTGCGGTTCGTGTGTCCGACACGGGCGCAGCGGGCGGGGAGGGATGCGTTGTGGCCGGAGTTTGAAGTGAAGTGAAGTATTGGGGTTTAGTGGAACGCAGCTTGCCGCTGGACTCGAGCTAACCCTTGGTCTCGCCGCACATCCCTATCGATACCACAGCAAGCATGGACTGGGCATGAGTACTGACACATCCGGTGGGGACGCAGCACGTCGCGGCGCACGCAGTCGTGCGTGCCAGGATGCGTCTGTGTATGGCTGGATACCTGACCTACTTTGTTGTAGCATTTTTCGCGATATAATCCAGGTTCCACTGTTTCTCAGATTTTTCCTCGCAGAGTCCACCGATCTCAACTACCAGTACCAGCTGCGAGCTGGAGAGTCAGGCCCCGATTCTAATCGCTCTCCGCTGAACTTGCGCCTCTTGATCAAGAAATCAAACATTGGCTTTGCGATAGATGTCTTTCCTGAGACCGTGAAATGCGAGGGTCGCGTCATACACTTTATAGCTCGGTACATATTCTCTGGGGCGAATGCTTAAGCGTGAGGGTGCGGAAAAGTACATCACATACCGTCGATACAGGATACCCTGAGGTATCCACGCGCATTCAAACGCGGGAATGCTCCCGCGCGCCCCGCACCATACCAGCAAGCCGCACGGGGTGCAGAGGCGGGACCATGCAGTCCCCGACAGCTCAGTGCGCTGCAAAGCTGATCCGAGATTTGAAATACTTTTACCTCGACCTCACCTCGCGGCACCACTTAAACGGAAGGAAATGCAAGGAGGACGATCGTGTGGAGAAACAGCACAGCCGAGGAGCCATTTCGTCAAAGAACGGTTAATAATGGGATCGGACAAGGATCGGAGAAAGTGGGAGAAGGCGGAGAGATCGGCGTGGCTGTGTTTGATCGTATCAGCTCCGAGGGTTCTAACCCCTTGGGTTCGGTAACTCGGAGATTTGCCTTTAGAAAGCCGAATGACAATGTTACTGTCCAGAAGCAGCGCTTACGCAAAAAGGAGCGACAAAATGTGATCGTCCGCCAGAAGTGGGTTGATTACGCAACATAAGAAATCGTACTTAAAGGTAGAGCAATAACTCGACTCTCTTCACTCCGCCGTGTTTACCTCGTCGTCGCCGTCTTCGCGTCGATGGCCACCGCCGCCTACCCAGACCCGACCAACCACACCAAGTTCGACCTCAAGCCCTTCAAGATCGACCTCTCGAGCAAGGTCCCGCACCTGAAAACCCTTGTCCGCAACACGCGACTCCCCGCAAAGCCGTTGTACCCAGACCTCGGGGCTGATAAAGGGATTCAACTCGATTTCCTCAGCAGCCTGAAGGAGGAATGGGTAACAAGCTACGACTGGGATGCCGAGCAGGCGACGCTGAACGAGTGAGCACCGTTCACATGAGAGTGCGGGAGGACACATGAATGACTGACCGGCGCGCAGGTTCAAGCACTTCACGGCGGTCATTGAGGGCCTGACAGTGCATTTATACACGAGAAATCAGCGGACGCGGATGCGATCCCGGTGATATGCTCCACGGCTGGCCGGGTATGTTCATCCTCGCTTTGCATCCGCGCGACATAGTGGTTGACGGGCCTGTTATTCCTACTTCCAGGCTCCTTCCACGAGTTTACGCCGGTAATCAAGCCGCTGACGCAGTCCTCGACAAACGCGGCGGGGAAGAAAGCGTCGTTCAACGTCGTGGTACCCTCCCTCCCGGGCTTCGTGTTCTCCTCCTTGCCGCCGCGGTCAACTGGACCACGGATGATACCGCTAGAATTTTTACACACTTATGACCGACGTTCTAGGCTACCCGAAGTATGCTGTTCACGCCACCGATTGGGTGGGTGTCCTCTGAGACTTGGGCTTCACGGCGGATCCACCATGCTCACGCTCCGTCTTCCAGGGCTGCGTCGTGGGGTACTCCCTTTACAGCAACTTCGCCACAACCGTCCGTGCGGCGCAATTCGACTTCATCCCGTTCTCCCCGCCGTCGCGCGAGGAGATGGCCGCCGAGAACATCACGCTGACGGCCGAGCAGAATGTGACGGTGGCGCGCTGCACCACCACCGCGAGAACGACCGGTCTCGGCTTCCGCGATATGCAGACGAACAAGGTGCGTTGTGGACGGTGTCCAGTGCTCAAGCGCCTGCGTGCTCACGAGACTTTACAGCCCAACGACGTTGGACTGTCGTGTACGATAACCCGGTCGGCCAGCTCGCGTGGATGGGCGGGAAAATCAAGCTCTGTGCGTTTCAGCCCTCCGTTTTCTCTCATCACACTCACCTTCACCCTTCTCGCACAGGGTCCGACCCCCGCGCGGGCATGCCCCCCTCCCAGCTCAACAGCACCGCCATCTAACCGTGATCTCCCTCTACTACCTCACCGACTCCTTCCTCTCTTCCCTCTGGATCTACGTCGCGAATCCCGAAGCCTTCAGCATCGTATACAACAAAGCGTCGTCCACAGATGCGCCGATGCTGTTCAGCCAGTACAAGTACAACGTCGCGTACTGGCCCGAGGAGTTCGTCGCCAAGGTCGGGAACCTCGTCTCGTACACCGGTGCGCTTCGCAGCTTGATGCCGCATGAGTAAACTGATTGGCTTGAACTTGAAACGCAGTTCACGAGTTCGGCGGGCACTTTCCGGGCCTTGATAACCCCCCCGCGATGATTGCGGATATTCGTGAAGTGGCGTCGTACTGGAAAGTTTAATCGACCCCCTAGGTCAAAAATACTACAAAGTACTCGATTTGTGCTTCATTGATTTAGTCTATTCTTGCGCGTCTCTGATTACGGGCTCGGATGAAAAATAGACATTCTCTATCATTTATATGCAATATATCGAATTTCAGTATCGTGGTTGAAGGTGACAGATAGAGCTCCAATCTGCATTTCTGTGAGACTTGTGGCTTTCAATCCTCTCAGGGCTGGGTCCAAACGAAAAGAGGGAACACCTACCTTCATCCCAACTTTTGCCCTTCACATGCGCCTCAATCCGGGTGCCCGCAAAGTTCCAGAGAGCACGGTTCGCGATATCGCGCCCGTGGAACATAATTTACGCTGCTCTGCGCGTTTTGCGCACCCGGGATTGTTGGTATGTAAGGAGGTGCGCGGCGCAGACGGCTTACTAAGTTCGATTGCATTTATGCCATGATTTTCTAACTAACTTGAAGGAAAAGCATCTTCATCAGGAAAATGGTTTAGTGCTCTCTCCGTTTGTGATGTGATTTCATTTTGTTTGTGGATGGAAAAGCGGTTTATTATTCAACAGTCTGGACAACAGGTCCCACGGGTCTGGCACGGCCGGTTATAAATATTTTCAAACCTCCCCCCGGTGATTCCGCGGGGAACCCGCTGCTCGTGTCGTAGTTACTCAAATTGGACATGCGCAAAAGAAAATTCCCTTGAGTAACAGACCGATGTGTGGGCGTTATAATTTCTTTCTTTTGCAACAAAATCCCCTACACCACGTTGAGTGAGCTCAATTTTTCGTTCCTGCAACCTTCGTTTGCCGGAGCGGAGCGGAGGCTTATCCTGGCTCTGTATCGGACCGGCAGCCGCGGTCCTCTTGCCGTCAGCGCGTCAGCCATTGCACCCGCCTCCTCTGCGGTAGCTTCATGCTGCTCATTCCTATCCCGGCCTGTTTTGCACTCGAATTCTGCGCTCCCGTGTGTAAAACCTTTCGCCATGGAAGCTTGCGGCCTGGCCAAGTCGAGTGAAAGGTTTCTGATTTACTAGCCGCAATATCCGGTCTGCTCACAGGCATTTTGATCCACACGAAGCGTTCAAGGGTTTCTGGGCCGTGCTACTGCTCTTTTCGGCGCAGTCTCATATTCATGCGCTACTGTTGCTCATCCCTTCCTCTTGCCACTTTACAACCGTCAAAATGCACTCATGTCGAGGATGTGTCGATTCTTGCCACCTCACGCTTCAGGAACGCGCTCCCAACCAATGTCAAGCATGGTCCCGCGTGTTTTCACAGTGTCCATGGTCACTGGAAAGGGAGATACCCGCGGTCCCCTTCAAGCACCGCTCTAGAACCTCACCCACTGCTGTGGTGCATTTCTTTGTTTGAGATCTATCATCACCTTCGACGGGCGCGCTGACCGGGTCTGAATTAACGTTACCGCTAGGTCGGAGCCAAAGATCCTCTCGCCGCGGGCTAACTATTTCCCATATTATATGATTCCAATCCACAGATCCTTGCGAAGGGTTGGTTGCGCGTGGTCCGCGCTTGCTCAGAATATCCAGAGAAGACGGGTGTGCTGTGTAGGAGCTCCTCGTTCGAATCGAGCCTGGGCCGCACTATCTTTGAAAGAGGGTTCTTATTTTCTTTGTCTATTTCGTCGCTCTCTTTTTGTTTTTCTTCTCAGGAGCGTCACTTATACTCACTTGTACAAGGTTTCGTGCCGGCCGATCCTCGCCTTCAAGCCCGCACAGGAAATATTTTAGGACCGTTACTTGTACGGATTTATCTCCTTAGATGAAACTATTCTAATCGACCAGCTGTTAACAGATGCTTATCATTCGTGTTTTGCTGAACCATGACCCACGCTCAAGTCTAATGACTCTGTGGCACAATCTTGATATTGACGAACAGGCCCGCCTGTAGTGGACCTGTCCTTGTGCTTCCTATGTTCGGAAACCTACTTCCCTGGATTCCATTTATATCACTTGAGCGCCTAAAGAACACGCTTCTCATCTCATACTTCGATACTGATCTAAACGCTCAAGGCACCTCATGTCGATGAGGCTTTGTTCCCAACTTTGGGCCGACCCAGTCAACTGTCCGGGCGCGCGCAATTCCGTCCAATATTTTGACACTAAGAAGCTCAAACCACAGGGTAAACAGTTACATGGTGGCGCTTCACTATCGCAAGCAGTTAGATGCCCACCTATTTTTGTACCGTATTTGGGATCTGACATCTCATGTCTAGATCAGTCAAAAAGTCTGAAATTGAATGTGCACCCAGAATATGCAACTGTCGATCAAGAACCGGTGTTTGTTCTTTTGCTGTCTATAAATTCAAGAACATTTCTTGTCTGGACACATTTCCCGATGTCTATTCTCTCCCTCTTTTTGCTTACGATACTTGTGAATGCCCCAGGCATCACCCATGCCAAAACAGACTGGTCCATAGTCACTCCAGACTCAATCCCCAACACGACGATGGTGATATTTACCGTCTTCGCCATTGTCGTCACCATAGTCCAATTTCTCCACTGCTTTGCCGCGGTGGTGGGGGTCAAAACAGGCCTCGGCAAGCGGACCTTCAAGGTCCTCTTTCCCGGACTTGTGTCTCTCTTGGCACTATACATCCTCCGCGCATACTTCCTCACTCATTACAACAACTCTCCCTCTCATTTGTCTCGCGCCATTTACGCCATGCTCTACTTCACAGAGCAGTTCTCCACTATCCTCATCGCTGCTTCGACAATGGTCTTTCTATACTGGAACGAGCGGGACTGGTATCAAAATACCATCATCCTTGCGGTCAGGAAGGGTCTGGGGTTGCTCTTCATTGTGGCCTGGCTGGCACTTGTTGTCGCCCAGACGATCATATACCGACCACCCTCGGACGTGGACCACAACGCTTTCTTAACGATAGCTCTATACCAAGATGAGCTTACCCATGCGATCATTGGTTTCTACAACCTCGTACTCTCGATTCTGCAGTGTCGTCGTTTGTGTTGTGGATCCATGCGAGGAAATATCGGGAACCGGAGTCTGAAAAAGATCACGTACGCCGTTGCCTTCCCTTTCTCTCCACTCCATGAAACGCTGATCCTCTCAAGGTTCAACATACCAATACCCTCCTCCTAATCACCCTCCTCCTCGCAATCCGCTCCATTTCTCTCCTTGTCGTCCACATCCTATCCCTCGTCTCGATCCCCCCGCACCTGGTCAACACCATCTGGACCGTAATCTTTGTCGGATGGTTCATGGTCGATCCCACCCTCTGTTACGCCGCGCTGTACGCCCTGCTACACGCGTCTGGTGTCGAGCCCCCGATTCAATTCCGCCTGATTGTACAAGTGTGCGGGGGGATTATTTTGGCGTGCTTTTCCTGCGTGGGCTCGACGGTGCGGGCGATGCCGCATACGGAGACCGAGACGGTGTGGGTGCCGCAGGACCCGGGTATATTGGGCCTCCAGAGTGGAAGGATAGTTGAAGTCGACATAGGTTCTACTAGCTTTTTTATCGCCACATTCATTCGTCTCTCACGTTCTTACAAATCCATACACTTTCCTGATTGCTGTTGAGCTGCGATGAGTGCCTTCTGTAGGAGCTGAGTCAGAGGAGCTAGCTGGCGTTGCTTAGGTGTGGAATCATCGACACTCAAGCGTCTACATCCGGCTCAGCCACTACCTCAATTCACAAGTCCGAGCTGGAGGGCGTTCAGAAAATCCTTCAACCCACGAATCCTGCATGTCAATGGGCCGTGCCGGGTCCGATCATATAATATATGCGAACCATTTTAGATCCCAGCGTAATACTCATCGTAAGATATCCGTTACGGGCAGCTGTCGGCACTCTTCCAGTGGACTGAAATATCAGTCCAACGAGAGAAAGTTATTCTCGGTTCTTTATGTTAAGTGGGGCCTGAAATTAAAGACATTGTATAGGGACCCGCAGACTCCGAAGACTCAGACGCGCGTAGACCTACATTGACTGGGCCGACACACCGCGGTCTGGGAGTCCGCTGAAGCGGCGAGCCGTGAACGGAAAGGACGGCAGATCCCTTCCGGCGTTTCTTGAGTGGAAGTTGACGGGGCAGAGGAACAGCGTCGCCGAAGGAAACCGATCCTTTGTGGAGCGTGGTTTTGAAGATCTACGATCTACATACCGTGGTCGTAAGTGAAGTAAAGCCACTCATGCAGATTGAAGGAGATGGGGTGTCCTTGACTTGGGCGATTGACGTGTGACTCTTCAACAAGCGAGGTACGAGCTCAAATTTTGTTGAAGTGTCTGCCGAGGGGATACTAGTGTGACTCGAGCTGTCGGACCGCTCCGTACGTCATTACGAGAATCTCACCCAGAAAACAGGGATGTATTCAGCATGCCCTGCTCCCGCCGCACTATATTCCATGACAATGTCGCCGACAAGATAGCGGCCCCGGAGTACTGTGGAGGCGCAGAAGTGCGCACGCTGCGGTGTCGCTATACGCGAGAGTACAATGCAGAGGAGGAGTGAGGTGCTGAGCAACGCGTCTCGCGGCGGCTTATGCAGGTTGTGGCTAGTGATTTGGAGGGTCCAGCCTGAAGCCCCGAAGGCCGCCAGGCCTGGCCTTCACAGGCTCGAGCTAGGCCAGGCCCTGGGCAGGGCTTCAGCTGGCTTAGCGCTCGGGCCCGGAACTTTTCGTCTCGTATCTCAAGCGCGGGGGTGAGCCCAGGCTAGCCCAGATCTTGGGCTCGGACCTCAAGAAATGAAAGCCCAAGCCCCGGCTGCGATAATTGTGGTGAGAGACGAAGGAGAATTACGGCAATCATTGATGGGCTCCGACATGTTCCGGGCGGCTTCTTTGAACAACACGCTGCAGCAGATTTCGCCGCGATTCACAGTCGCCAAAAATCGGCGCCTTGATTGGTGAAGCAAGCCTCGGAACTTTGCTGGCCTTACGTTCCAGAGGTTGAACGGTTACTTCTCTTGCTTGAATTTGCTGAATTGAGCTACATGCATGTACGAGCGCCGAATTCCCACATCTTTCACAGAAAATGATTTCCTGAATTCACGACGGGTCGTACATACTATCTGGGAGGGGGATCCTGGCCACCTTAGATGTTTTGGCCTGTTGGCGGCCATCACAAGCACTCCTCTCAGGGTTTATGGGGCTCATGGTGTAGGCGCGCATCCTAGGAACAATTCGAGCCTAGTTGGCGCCATTTTGGACATGTATTCGTCGCTCAGTGAATTTATTTCTGGCGGACTTCCCAAAGGGGAATCAACTGGCTACCTGGCCACCCGTGCAAACTGGAGTTTCTGACTGTGGCAGCAGTCTTGCAGTGTATAATAAGGTTTAAGGGCCATCAATCATCCTTTTCATACATAACCACTATAGAAATGACTGATAAAAACGGCGGGACACAGTGCTTCTAATGTGGGGTATATGCCCAGAGATCGGCCTTCCCAGAGAAAACAAAGCTAGCGTACCAGTAGAGGACTTGGTTGGCCGAAATAAGTTTCAGGCATGTTCATAAGAAGTAAATGAACACATCTGAACCTCAAAATCCACACCTGTGTCATTCTCCTGAGAACCCGACGTTTGGACTTTGATATGACAATATTAGGCTGAAATGGTGTCCGGCGCAGCCTGGGAGAGGTATCAGGCAGGTAAAATTGTGGGATATGTTTGAAATCGAAGGCTTACATGTGAAGATGAACCCTGACAATTGCTGAACTCGCACGGCTAAAGGGTCGTTTGATATGGAGGTTGTCCAGTTGCAGATGTCATGTTTGGATGGCAATCATTTTCGTGAGTTCATCAATGAAAGAGGGGAGATATAGAGCTCTTTGTAGGCTCTGATGGAAGCCAGCAGTTAGGGGAGAAGAACGAGCCCCCGAAGTCATGAATTGATAAAGAATTAGTGGAGCAACGAGTAAAGTATTGGTTCGGGGATAAGAAGTTGATGTTCTCACCCTGCGGCCCGACATCATCCGTGGCACGCTTAACATTAAGTCATCACTTTGGGCTGAAAATTGACAAGGACGGGCGGCATAGGTTGTATTCCACCCCCCAAGCACAAAAGGGCCATATGGCTAAGTATTTAACCTTATAACTCGCAAGTGGCCAGGTTCCTAGTCCGGCCAGGATGGCAGTCACAAATAGTAACGAAATTTCCTTCTATGTTGCTGTAATCTTGTTATCGAGATCGTTGCGAGCTTGCAAAGACGTGGAATAGAATGCAGCGAGGTTATCATAGAATTGTTTATATAAGCATCCAGTGAATGCAATTCGAAACACAGACCTGATATGAGGATTCACCTTGCAACAATTAGCACCTCAATTTGAGGTCTCCAGTCAGACTGATTGGCCGGCACAGACCATATTTGATGTCAGTGTTGAGGTGAATCAATGCCATGCAATTAGGCCAGCTCTTCTCGGTGGTGCTGTGGCCACAGGTGGGTGTTGAGGGGTTTGGTTGTCACCACAAGTCACCGATCCAAAAGAGAAAAGGACACTGGTTTAACGGAGACTGTTCGGTGTTGCCGGCGGATGCCCAAACCGAAATAGCCTTGAAGGCGGGGAATGAATACACAAGAATACACTGCAACCGACACATAATATACAACTTGAATTCCTTCCGACCGGTGCTGGGTATACAGTCTGCCAGAGTACCGCGAATCAATCACAACGACCGGTCGTACTTGACCACCCGGATCTGATTGTTCTCCGCGCACGCAAGGAGCCTGGACGACTGGAACACGACGTGCGAGATTTTCAGTCCGTTGAAGCATTCGATCTGTATAGCCGTCAGTGGTGTGTTGATAACCCGACTCATGTATCAAGAAAGAAGCTTGTCTCTAACCTCAGCACAGGGCTCCTCGACATTGCGCAGATCCCACAAGCGCACACATCCTGCTCTGTCGCCAGACGCAAAGGAATGGGAGATGGAAGAACCTTGAGAATTAATCAGTTAAAAAGTGACGACATTGGCGAAATTGGCTTGCCTTTCATGTATCTGCCATGGACCTGAAAGGTCTTGTACCCAAACCTCTGGACCGGAATCGTGGGTACGGCGATGATCTCGGATCTCGAATTGCAGTTCACGGTGAGCTACCTGTTGAACGCTTAGCAACCCTGAGACAAAGTTGAGTGCGTAAATACCTCGAACAGAGTGCAGAAAGGCGATGTCGTAGGATGCAAATGATAAACGGAGTTTGATAATTTCAGTGTGTTTACAACTCGTTCCGACGACAGATCCCAGATGTTGACGCTGGAGATCTGTCAGCAAATCCACGAGCGTGATGCGGAATAAAAACGCCATTACCTGCAGTCCGCTCCGGCGGATACTAGTTTGTGGCTTGTATCGCGCAGAGCTAGTAATGATTGAATTTGTGAAGAGTGTTTGATGGTCGTTGCCTGTGGTGTGGCCGACGAAAGGTCGTCCTTTATTGTCCAGAGATGCAGCATGATCATAACCTCCGCTCGCAAACATCAACGGCTGCAACAGTGGCGCTACAGCACTACTCCGCCTTTCTTGGCTGTATTCCACGGTCTTTTCAGATCGATTGCAGAGGCCGCCTGAAGGTTGTTTAGGAGTACAGCCAAGCTCGGTCAAAGAGACTTACATTGGTGGGGTTAATTAAGGAAAGTTGTTGTTCGTCGCGACTGTGGGCAAGAATAACAATCGAACGATTCCCGTCGGCCACCACACAGGCGTCGTCGACCGCTTCTTTGATCGGGGTAGGTCCTTGGGCGACAAGCCAGTGTCTTGGGCGGTCAGAATCAAAAAAAAAAGTTGTTTGTTTAGGACTGACTTCCGAGATGCCACCTCAACACCTTCTAAGGTGCCATGCATAGAAACCAGCAGAGATGACGCGGGGGACGTGCCACATAAAAATCAGCGCAGTTTATCTTGGGGTGTTCGAAACGGGATTCGGAACTCCTCGCCATCAGGATGAAGTGACGACTGCGGCAAACGGGGCGGATTATCGGGAAGCGTGGAGGAGGTGGGTGGGAGGAATCCGGCAGTCGGTCGGCTGTTTGGACGTTCGCAGGCGAGGGAGATGGAATACGAGGTAGCGGAGTACGAAGGGCGGCCGTAGGGAATGGGCTGAGACGACGGCAGTTCGGTAGCAGCAGCCGTTGTCGGAAGTGAAACGGTAGACGCTGCCGCGTGCGTTTGAGACTGAAGGGTACCGGCTTCACAGCCCGAGATCCTGAACTGGATACGAAGTGTGATTCATCGCAGGAGCAGGAGCAGAGGCTGCTGCAATAGACAATAGAGGCTTCGGTGGACCTTGCTTGCCAAATAAGTCCAGCAACAGAAAGATCCGTGTCGAAAGCGCTAGATGGGCGGTTTACAACGCCTCGCTCTTCAGGAGGTTCAACAGGCTCTACTGAGAAGGAAAGGGTTCCGGATTTAAAGCAGCGAGGAGGACCAGGTAGGGTAGAAATTATAGGATCAAGAGGCGGTAGAATTTGTGAAAGTGGTTCAACCTGCAAGGCGAGTTCAAAGATCACACAATACACCAAGACAGAAACGATATACTTTAGGTTGAATAGGCTCTTTCTGTTGCAACTTTTTCATAGGCGAGCTAGGTGCGAGGACGCAATTAAGAAGGTCGTCTTGTGTGCATAAAAAGTGGATGGCTTCATCCTTGACTGCATGACCGAGAACCGTCAGTCCACGTCCCGATTTCTGCAAACGGTCGGTTTCGTGGGCAATAAATTCTTTCCTCAAGGAATGGCAGCCACTCTGGCCCTTTCGACAAGCAGACGGGAGTTCCACTACGATCTCCTTGCGAACAGGCTTGCTTTTGTCAAGTTTTCGTCGCTTTGTGGGAGAGACGGCGACATAAGAATGATCAGAAGGTCGTTTATAGGAGGTCCGAGCGAGGGAAGAGAAGTGGTTATTTCGGGGAATGGTATTGGTCGGGCGTATTGACGGAATACGCGACGCAAGGCTCCGACCGCGGAGATCGTTGGGCTGCGCGTCCTCGGGCATACTAGTAGTAAACGGAGGGGAATTATGTCTTCCCAACCTCGCAGTAATGTGCGGTGGTAGGAATGCGTCTTTTCGTTTACACGAAGGTGGTCCTGACGCGGGAGGTGGCAGGCGGATTGAGCCAGAAAAGTGGCGAGTATGGACAGAAGCACGCGAAGCTGCTGCACGCTGGTGGCCGTAACAGATTAGATAGTCGACCAAGTTTGTCTTTGTTTCTGTTTGCGTAACCTTTCAACTTGAACCACATCCATTTCGATTCTATAATTCACATTCACCGTCCAATCCGCAAAAGAGTGTCGGGTTCCATTACACTAGGTAATACAGACAGAGTGCGTCTAATCAATTAGTAGTAGGATATACTGTACAACAAGGTATGTAGGCATGTATGTGTAGTATAGATACAATGTCATGAGGAGTGGGCATTAGGGCATGAATGGTGAGAAGAATACAACGATGAAACAGTCCCATAGCGCTAGGCTCGCTCAACCCCAGCCATCCCAGCGCCCAAAGCGCCGAAACTCTTCCAAAACACACTTCCGACTCTGTTTCTCGCCGGCGTCCTTCTTCTCCTTCTCCTTGCCCTTGTCAAACCGGCTGATCACAGATGACCCGCTCTCTGTTCTCTGCCGGGATTTGGGCAGAGAGGTCGACGGGTCTGATGCGCCCGACTTTGAACGCGCGGCGGGAAGGGACAGTCGGTACCAGCCACCCGCGTACGTCAGTGCCACAAGTTGGTGCTCTACTCTGCCCTCCGCCGTGTTCTCGTCATTGGGCGCCTCGATCCAGCCAACCACACACCGCTCCTCGTCCACCTCTGCTGTCGGGAGCGTATCGACGTTTGCGAGAGCGATATGTGCGAGGACTGCACCGGGATCCGATACTGCGCGTATGACCACTCCGACTCAAAGTACTTGGGGAGAGGGAGGTAGGGCGTCAAGGGAGAGAACGTCGATTGCCGGTTCCTGCGAAATATTAATCACACTGCGCAGAAAATAGTATAAGGCAACTCACGCGGCCCGGAGACAACGAGGTTGAAGACGTGACGGTGCCTTATCGCTCCAGACGCACAGTTCGCGTTCGTCGGGCCGGAAGGCGACGCCAAAGATATCGGCCTTATCGGTGCCCCGCCGGAATTCCCGCACGAGCTTGCCGGTGACCGCGTCCCACGTCCGCACCAGTGTCCCCCGAGAGGAAGTAGTCGCAAGTAAGCGCCCAGATGGCGGAACTGAGAGTGTCGTCAGTGCAGTCGTGTGTGCCGCAATTATTGCAACCGGATGCTTTGTCGGCGGCGGTGGGGGTTTGCGGGGCGGTGACGACGAGGGCGGACCTATAGGCGTCGGCGGAACACAAGGGGGAAGGTGTATTAGCTGCACATGGCCCACTTGCTTGCCCGGAATCGCTAGCAGAGTAGCGTAGGTGCCACTAGCGAGTGCGAGCAGACCTTGCAACGCTGGCTTGTTAGATAACGCTCTGTTAAAGGTGAATTGGGGTTTTCACCTCGTGGATTGTCCCATGTATCCCACTCGGCGTGTCGGGTGACCTGCTCGCCGAGTTGGAACACGACGACGCGCCGCCGCAGGGCGACTGCGAGCCAGCCGCGGCGGCACGCGAGGCCCCGGACCCGTTCGCGGAACTCGAGCTCTACGACCTCTGTGCCAAGAGCGTCGTCCCAAAGAACGACTTTGTTTGGTGGGTAGAGCGGACTGGGCCCGCCGCCGAGCAGAAAGAGGAGAGACGATGTGTGCAACGGGACGACTGCAGCAAGGGTGCCGCCAGTAAGTTCTGCAAGACGCGTCAGAACGACGTAGAAATATACTCAGCAAGACTTGTACCGCGCTTGCGGATGAGGGTCAAGGGACATGTGCGGTAGACTGCAAAGCCAACAGGGGTCGACACGGTGAATATCTTGTTGTCCATTTCAAAGCGCGCATCGTAGACGTTGACGGGCTGGAGGGTGGATATAGCCACCCGACTCAGGTTCATCGTAGCCAAGTCCTGGCACCCAGTTCAGCAGTCGAGGGTAAAGCGTGGTCAGAGTCCGTTTCTAGCCATCACGCAACGCGTTACGTCCACTTCAGTTAGTCTCTTACACCGCTTTCCATTCGCAACCTGCGGTACATACAACAACGATTTAATTCCGAAAGAACCCAAAATATTTTACACCTAAATCTCCCTGTCCAGACAGTGCACTCTTCAGCTGCGTGTCGACGGCGCTAATCGTGCCGCAGACCGCGTAGTGTCGGTCGCCGCCCAGCTTTTGGGCGCGCAAACCGATATTCGCAAGTGCCTGACGCGCGGCTCTGAACTCCATCTCTTCAGCCTCGTTCTGCGCAACCAACGCTGCTTTAGCCTCCGCCTGTCGCTGTAGTTCCGCCTCAGACTCGTCCGAGAGGTAATCAGTAAATTCTCCGGTCGACGTGACGGTGCTCTCCGTCATACTCTCGCTTCCACTGCTGCTGGTGCTTGAGGTCTCGAGATCCTTCTTCTTCTGCGGCCGTGGTGGATCGCTGCCGCTCACCGCGGCCGAATTCTCGATATCTGCCTTTTCCTTCTTCTGCGGCTTGGGCCGCATCAACGGGCCGCACCGTCGGAGAGGACTTTGGGGAGACCGCCTTGGTCGACGCTGGAGGTTGCGTCGACGAGTTTGAACGGCGTCGGCCTGATATCAACGCCTCTGGGACCACTTTGGACGATGACACGGGCTGCCTTGCGACAGAATTACGCGCGGCGTGACGGCGTTGTCCGAGTCGACGTGTTTCGACTCGGGGACGAATTCGATGATTCTCGGTTTTTTCCGAGTCCCGGGGCTTCCGTGCTTGGTCAATGGGACGACGCGTTCGGTACAGAGCCAGAGGTGCCGCCGCTGCTTCCCGAGCCGCGCGAGCTTGTGCTCGTGACGGAAGACGCGACCATCTGCGGGCTGCCGCCCGATCGGCCCTTTGTCGGGATCGGCACCGCTGCGGACTTTGCGGATGACCGCCCCGAGGTGCTGTTCCTCCGAGAGTCCACCAAGGGGATCGCAGCTTTCGCCGCAGACCTTACCGGGCTAGTCGACGGGAGGGGGCTGCCTGTGGCGCGGTCGAGCGCAGCCTTGACGTCGGACGGGATGGGGACGTGATGCACTATGTCCACGGTGAGGCAGCTGCGGAGAACGAGGAGAAACACGCCCACCTTGACTGACCGATCGCCAGTCAGCAGGCTGTATGAGGCGGTGTTCGCTTGTGGTCGGCGCGCGACAGCAGCCTGGCCAACCGGTATTGAAGCTATCCTGCAGCCTTGGGCGGTGGGTTTGTGCGGGCCCACTGGGAGAGATGAGTGCCCGGCTCTGGTGTGCAGCATTGGAGGAGTACATACTTTGCAATATCCACAACCATTAAACGCGTCGACTTTGTTATCTTGAGTATTGAACAATACAAGACAAGCAGCAACTACCTTCAGCATTCTTGAGGTAGAGGACGTCCGAAGCGCGGATGCGCAGTTCGGTTGCGACAGACTTCGCGAGTGTGGGGACAACTGAACGGCTAAGAACGCTGGATGGAGGTTACACGGGCAGGCGAACTGACCTTGTGTGGGGAAAGACCTTGCACATTGGGCAGACATTGACTGCCTGGTCGATGGACCCCGATGCATAGCACATGGGAGTGGTTGGTGAAGGCTGAGAAGGGAGAGAAGCTTAAGTGTGATGATCGATTTGTACTAGATACCGAGGCCATCGACGCGGGGCGCAGCAATGGCCAGCCAGACATAGAAGCAAAGGAAAGAATAGAAAAGCATCGGCGCTGGCTGGTTGCTCGCTTGTAATCCCAGCCTCGAGGCAATTCAAGGGCACGCACCTAATACAATCTCGGATGCCTAAAAGGGAATCGCAACTCTCTCCTCCTCCACCATCTACAACTCCGTACTTTCGCTCAAGCCGAAGGCACAGCCTGCTCGCAACCACCGCTTCTTGCTCTTGATCTTCAAATTTAATGGGAAAGTCGCAATCCAAATTGTCCCCCGGAGCAGCTCGCGGATCTCCAAAAGAATACTTACTGTGCGGTCTACACTGGTCTTAGATATACCAGCGCTGATTGAACCTAGTCGACAAGAAGGAGCTGCAGCAGTGGTACAAGGGCTTCCGCAAGGACTGTCCTTCCGGCCAGCTCGACAAGACCGAGTTCAGTCGGATATACAAACAGTTCTTTCCCTTTGGCGATCCTGGGGAGTTTGCAGACTATGTCTTCAACGTGTTCGACGCGAACCAGAACGGCACGATCGACTTCAAGGAGTTTATCTGCGCGCTCAGCGTCACCTCGCGCGGCCATCTCGACGAGAAGCTCAAATGTGCGTCCATTATGCCGCTTTCTGCTCGCGTCTGAACGCGTATTACGCCGCCAGGGGCTTTCCAACTATATGACATCGACAAGGACGGGACTATTACCTACGACGAGATGCTTCAGATCGTCCAGTCCATCTACAAGATGACCGGCGAGATGGTCAAGCTGCCATCAGACGAGGACACACCCGAAAAGGTGCGCTCTATCGCAGTGGCTGAAACCGCGCTCATCACTTCCGCAGCGCGTGGACAAAATCTTCCGGAACATGGATAGGGACAAGGACGCTAAACTAACTTACGACGACGAATTCGTAGAGGGCAGTAAGCAGGATCCGACAATCGTCAAGGTCTGCCCTCCCCCCTCTCCCCGCACCTCCGCTCACGACGGTTACAGGCATTATCGCTCTACGACGGCCTCGTGTAACACTTCTAAGAAGCCGACGGTGAGTAGCCCTTGACCGATGACTCCCTTTGCTGGACTACCCCACGCCGACTCAGTTTCGCAACGATATCTAATGACGAGTCCGGCTTGCACCCCAACTTTACGCGCGTGTCTGTACTCTTTAACCTCCTCTGCAATGTAGCTGTACGTGTAATCGGCCCTTGCTTTCCCAATAACATTTATATGTGTTATACCCTACCGCTCCGTCTACAGCCTTCCTTTCCTTCCGCAGATGTCTCTCAACAGCTTTGCGTCTCGTTCGGTAACCTCGGCTGCCAAGGGTATTCCAACTGCGGAAACCGGCGAAACCAACAAAACGAGGCTTAGGCGCTCACGCGCTCACGGCCCGCCACATTTGGATAGGGATCAACGTGTGGGCATGCGTACACATTGACGCCACCACTCGAGTTCGAGAATTCCACGTTTAATATTATACAGCTTTAAATTTAAATCTTGCCGTATCGGCCAAGCACCCTGTCCTCTACACCCTCTCCGACCCAGGAGTACACGCTTCCGAGAACTGTAAGTTGTCTTTTTCGGCTTTGAACAGCTTGTTGTAGTCCTGGGCTTGGCCAGGAGCCTGAGGCGCGGCGAACGGAGAGGCAGTCATGTCGCGCGAAGAGTCCGCAGCTAAATCGGTTTGAGTCTGGAATGAAAGCAAAGATGCAGCGGAGGTAACACGCACAGTTGTCGCCGCCGAGGATGAGACGGTATAAACCGTTGAGCCCAAAGAAGTTTAGGAAGTACCATGAGAGCGAGGACACCCAGCGTACGTCCATGTCAGGGGTCTCGATTCCGCGCTGCAGCATCGCTTGAAGCCCAAAGTGAGTGGGAACGGTAATTTACTGGAGAATTGATATTCGCAGCCCGCCAAAAATTAAAGCGGCGATATACGCACTGAGGACGAAGCCCTGGAAGAAGAAGTTGATCCAGCCCATGATCACCATTTGCGGGACCATCATGACTGTTCTTCGCGTCAAGCCAAAATTATTTCAGAGGTAACAAGGAAGCCGCACCATCTGAGTCTTCATTCCTGCCATCATGCCGTCCATTGCTGCCGGATCCGAGATGGGATTTGGGGGCGGCTTTGGCGCTTCACCCTCCTTGGCGGGCCATCCTTGAGATACGTGCCCACCTCAAACGCCTCGGAGAGGTGCCGTGAGATGGCCTTATAGTAGGTAGGGGGTATCGGAGAGTTTGCCGCAGATGAACGTAGCACTTGCGAGCGCGTTAATGCGCGTCTAAGGCAGGAATATTTCAGTATTGTGTCCGTTCGGTGGCAAGCCAGGACACGGACTGTTCTCGCAGGGCCTCACGGGGCAGCGTTTTCGGCGGGCTCTGGAGGAGAAGGACAATATAGTGCCTGAGGATTCCGACCAGGATCTAAGCAAAAGGAATCCGTTTCCGCGCGAGATTCGAGAACAGCTGGACACGGAGACAAACCATGACGAGGGTGATGGGAAGAGAACCCAGTCGCGAATCTGCGGTCCAGATAGAGAGAGACCCTGCACAGAGTATCAGAGTTTGTTCGGCGCAGAGGTTAGCTTCACTTGCGCATTATTGCTCGACATGGCCGGAGGAGAAGGCAACCTGTATTTGATCCGAACTTAGCAACAGCGGCAAACACCTGCTGGAACTTACAGTCGCGTACCTGAGATGGAGGCAACTGACCCTAAGGTCAAACCGCAGGACAGCGCGCCGACCTCCTCCTACTTCCAATACCCCTCTCCCGCCGGAAATCCTGGTTTCCTTTCGACTTGGAAACCTCAGAATACGACGTCTTGCTGCTGTCCACGTCTTTAAAACTGCTCTTGTTTCCCGCATAGTAAGTGCGTGCACAGGTCCCCAGCTGGGTGTTAAACCACCCGCGCATAGTCGCTCGACCGACTTTGAGGTCCATAGAATTGGGTTGGCCATCACGTATTCACTTCCAATCTCCAAGTGGTATTACGATGTATGTTTCTCCCCTGTGATAAATATGCACTGCTCATGCGAAATTGCGAAAGACAACATCGGAGTGGAGTAAGCTGCTACAACGGAGGAAACACCCAACTCTAATATTCGTTGTGAACAGCGCTGGACATACCCTCCATTTTTGCCTACTTGAGAAGCTTCTCTCAATACCCGCCTCCTTCATCGACCCCTAAAATAGTCGACCTCAATAATCTCAACTACGATGCATGGTCGGTAATCGCATACCAACGAACCACAGTCATTCTTTCCGAGCTTGTCCTCGGCGTCGCTCTCCTCAGGTTGGCTCGCCGAAGTGCCCTATATGTATCCTCCATTCTGACCAAGAACGTAGGTTTATCAGAGGCTCAGTCGACCCATCGACCCAGCGTATTATCTCAGCGTCTCTGTTTCTTCACCCAGGGTTTCTGATCGTGGACCACATACATTTCCAGTATAATGGATTCATGTTTGGTATTTTGCTTTGGTCCATACTCATGGCGCGCAACGTAGAGTCCCCCCTATTGCACGAATCTATTCTCTGAATTTCGAAGCTTAGGGCAATAAACTAGCAAGTGGAGTCCTGTTTGCAGTTTTGCTCAACTTCAAACACATCTATATGTATCTCGCGGTTCGTCGCCCATCTTACCCTCGACAACTATTCAAGCAACTTGCTTTCGTAACAGCCAGCACTATTTCGTCTATCTTCTTCGCATCATTTTGCATCTCTCCGTCTGGGCAATTGGAGATCAAGAACTTTCTGTCTTTAGCCAACGCCGTCATTGCAGTCTTCCTCGTCTCCTTTGGCCCCTTCATAGTTATGGGACAAATCCCTCAAGTCTTGTCGCGGCTGTTCCCCTTTACCCGAGGGTTGAACCACGCGTACTGGGCTCCTAATGCTTGGGCATTGGTGACTGCTGCGGACAGAGTCCTCCTTCGATGCAAGGCTTGTTAATTTGCCGCTCAGAACCCTAGCTTATAATTTCCCAGACGTAAGTCGCACTGGTGCTGATGTGGCCATCAACATCTCCGGCGTCGCATCCACATCGCGAGGTCTCGTAGGCGACACCATCTTCGCAGTCCTCCCCACTGTCAAGCCAATTCATACCTTCATCATCACCGTTGCCTTTCAATCTGTGGGTTATGACTTCTCGATCTTGATTCTTTTCGTTCATCTGTGTTCATTTCAACCAGATTGCCCTTATCAAGCTTTGGTTCACACCAACGTACAAGTCCTTCTTGACGGCCTTGACCCTTTGCGGATACGCGTCGTACCTCTTTGGATGGCATGTGCATGAAAAGGCAATTTTGCTTGTCCTCGTTCCGCTCAGGTACATGCGGGCCCTCGCCTTTCAGTGTACGATTCTCACACAATAATCCATCCTAGTCTCTTGGCGGCTTGAGCGGCACGCCTATTTCCGGACCTTCATACTGGCCAGCGTCGCCGGAGTGTTCTCGCTGTTCCCTCTCATATTCACACCCGGAGGTATGCAGTTTGTTTTTCGGGGGCGAGAAATGTCCTTAACGATATTTGCTCAGAATCCATCGTCAAAGTGCTATACTCTGTCCTCTGGGTTCTTTTCGTCTACCTGCCTCTGACCAGGCGTGTCTACGAGTAACACTTCCCTCCTGCTTATTTTTCTTTCGGAGGCTAACGGCACACTCCAGATTCCCCCGGTCTCTCTCGTTCGTCATCATCGACACGCTTGGAAAAGATCTACCTCGCTGGATTCCCCCTGCTCCAGCTCTTCGTCACACTGTTCCCCATCCTCGTCGCGCGGGCGACAACAATCAGCCACGGTGCCCGTCGTCGAAACGTGCATTTCCACCGCGGACTTTACGTGCCCGAGCCCGACCCGCACCCCGCAGGCGTAGCGGCGATGGAGTTCCTCCCGCTCATGCTGACGAGTGTGTATTGCGCGGTGGGGCTCGTGTGGGGGTTTCTGCCGGCTGATGTTCGTGTACTTGAACGAGGAGACGACGTACCAGGGGCCGCTGAGTCGTATTTAATTTCCGTGCTACTTATACTGAGGATGGTTGGATGGGATATGTGTGGTAAATACAAAGTGGTGATGCTACAGCAGCCTCCGGAGAATTATTTCTTCGAGATGTGGACGACTGGTGTTTGTTAGAGGTTGTAGGGGAACCAGAGGAAGGACAAGGCGCACCATCTTCATCTTCTAATATGTGGTCCAGACCAACCTTCTGCCCTCGCGAATGTTTGGCGCTTGCACCCAGACAATGGCGCTATGAATGGCTGAGCAAGAAAACAGCATAGGAAAGGCAAGCACCCACTATTTCATTTGCTTCGCAATTTCTTTGTGGATCGAATTACAAAAGTCCTCGACGGAGCATTTCCGTGTCGCAGTACGACAGGTTGCGTGTAATCAGGCGCAAGTCCGCGTGGCTGAGCTCAGTATTAAATGTACATCGCTCACATCGCATTTCGGAAAGAACGTGCCTTGGTGTACACTCGCACAAGGTCGAGTGTTTCCCACATTTTCTCGATCAATTCGTCGATGTTCAACCAGTCCTTAGATGAAATGGGAACGGACATAGGGATCTTGTAGCTGGGGGGATGATAAGGACAAGTCGACGCCAGTTTCGAGTAGGAGACTCACAGAAGATCGAGCTCCTCTATTGAGATTGCGTCGATCTGGAGGAAGTTTGGTTTGGTTTTAAAAAAAACATCGAAAAGAGCAGAACAAACTTTGTTCAAAATCTGAATGGGATGGTGAGTGACTAGGATTGGGAATCATGAAGAAACTCACGTATAATGCCGGAATATAAACCCTACGAAAAATCAGCGACCGTCAGCACGATGTGCAGTGTGTATACTGACCGATTGCCCTCAATAACGTCAACCAAGTCGTCAGCCGTGGCGCCAGGTTCGCGGATAGCGATATCGCAGTTGTTAATTTTGAACTCGCTGCATATTCCTTTGATATCGTCATGGTCGATGTTTGTTAGTCTGCGCTTCAAGGGTCAGCAGCCAGTGGATGCAGTTGATAGAAAACCGTACGGGACTGTGTGTGTTATCGAAATCCCGCCCTTTTCCTTCCGTCGGAAGGTGATGGCTGGCGGCTTTTTATTCAATCGGATCCCGAAGCCCTCGAGTTCCCCCTCGATAATTTCTTGTCGCCGAGGGGTTTGAGCACATCGAGGACGATAAAAATGAGGTTACAGGTGCGGGCGACAGCAATGACTTGGCGACCTCGACCACGACCGTCGTTTTGCGCCCTCAATAATTCCGGGCAGGTCGAGAAATCTGGATGGGGCGCCGTGCACCTTGACCTAGAAAGGCTGAGCGCGAACTGTTATTGGTTCGGGGAAGAAAGAGACCAACGGTGCCAGGAACGGTTGTCAGCGTCGTGAAATCGATCGCTGAGACCTCCGAGTGCGTTCCGGTGAGTTTGGACATTAACGTCGACTGCCGAGCGTTTATATGCAGGAATATCTCGCGAGTGGTTTTTTGCATACCTTGCCCACTGACGGAAAACCAACGAATCCGACGGACGCTACACCTGTTCTGGGACATATGAGACACGGATGGACGCGTCGTAAGTAAATCAGCTACCTTGCTACATCGAAGCCGATGCCGGCACGCCCGCCTCCCACCGCCAGACGGAGCGATGAGCTCACGGCGGAGCTTTGCTAGCTTGGCCTTGAGTTGTCCGAGATGGTAGGACGTGGCCTTATTTTTTTGGGCTGGGGAGGCGGGTAAATAATTGTACTCTTGGACTGGGCAAACACACTTTTGGCCTGCGGGAAAGAGTCAATGCTAGAGACAATAGCGGTAACTTCAAGACGCGCACCATCTCATCTTCGACTTCCTATGGCTGGGGTGAGATTGAATAGAAAACAATGGAACGAAAGCCTGCCTTGATCTTTTGAACAGTCGTCATTTTGGGACACAATAAGGTTGAATAACAATGCTTGAGAACGCCACCGTCTGATCGCTGTTTAGTGTGGACGCCGAGTGTGACCTAAAGTCACTCAGACTTGTTTCCTACGAAACACAACCGCTCGTTCAATAAATCCGTCGCTCTCTGCTCTCACTGCGCAGCGTAGGCGACTGGATCGCCCGGTGTGCCACAGAATATCTCTCTAGACTACCCTTCTCTCGTTCGCCATGTGTGGTGGTCCCAAGTGGAAGCGCGAGGTCGTCCAAGACCACAAGGTATGCAATTTAGCTCGCACTGCCAGCCAGCAGTCTCATCCATTTCTAGTTTGACTTCATCTCCGTCGCTGACTTCAGGGACAATGGCTTCAAGATGCGCTCCAAGTACATCTTCCTCTTCCTCATCTTCTTCAAGTCCTTCGCCGTCTACATGTCCGATATCTTCACCGCCATCACCATGTTGACCACAAAGAACTGGTCCAACCAAATCTTCAACGAGTGTACCGACAAGTCCACCGGCTGCGTCTTCATTCCTTTCAACACCGGCAAATGGCTCTTTGTCGGCTGCATCATCTTCTCCTTCCTTCTGGTGTGTACCCTTGCGCCAGTCGCCACGCATCCTCTGACCGGTCGAATAGTTGGGTTATGAGGCTCGCAAGGCAAAGCTCATCGTGGCCAAGCCATGATATCTCCTATGCGTTCACCAACGTGCTGGCCAACAACTACTATTCGCTGCGTAAGTACTCACATCTCTAGACTTGTGCGTGCTCATTAGGTTGCAGGCTCCTACGACCACTTTTGTTTCTTCGATCACATTAGCAACTCGACAAAGCTGAGCGACGACTTTGCCTTCTTCGTCTTCTTTGTGTTCAAAAGTGGGTGCATTCTTATTCATAGTTGACCCAGCTGATTGCTTGTTAGGTTGGAAGCGAGTATTGCTAGCAGACGGCCCTCGGCAGACCATTAACGCCTTAACACTCTATTCCTTATGGTTGGTCAAACATGACAAGGCCGGATGGGATATTTCCAAGTATTTCGTCAACAACTCCATCTCAACCTCCTTGTTGACCGTGACCCACGTTCTTCACGGTCGTCGTGTTTCCTCGGCTCCCTTGGTCTCCTCCTCCGTCGCCGGCATATGCTACATTCCGTTGCTGTGCTATATTCGTGGCAACTTGAAGGTATGTTGATCACTTTATTTCAGACAAGGCGCGTGCTGATCCACGTCTAGGAATACTGCTGCCACAAGGTTGACAAGGTACATCGAGCTCTTGTCTTTTCCATCATTTTGCTGATCTCATCTATCTTTATAGCGCATTGAGCCGTGATCAAGAGGAAACCAGAAGAAGAGGTTGGATGAGAACAAGAAGATGGCGATGAAAGAGGCCAGGGGTGACTTCTCGCACCTGAAGAACAAGAAGGGCCAGTTCACCTCGAAACCTCTCCCCCAGCCGACATTGCCAACCTCTCCGTCGACGATGACATCGACGACAAATCCTCCATGCATACCAAGGTGGCTCCCAGTACCTACACTCAGGATTCGTACTATTACTACAATTCCGACGCCAAGAATGCGAATCCGCCCCCCATGCCCGCCTACAACCCATACTCGACTCACCAGGCCCCCGACGCGTATGCGAATTTCAACCCATCGCAGGCGACGTTCCAGCAGTCTGAGGACCCTTATCAGTACGAGGACGAGAGCAACGCGCATCTCACGTCCGGAGCTGCGCCCTTCTCGCAGCAGTACACAACAGACCGCCACGGGTCTCCTGCCCCATTCTCCCCAATATCACAACAGCCCCGTAGACCGAAACGGGTCTCCTGCCCCCGTTCAATATCACAACCCCGTCGATCGAAACGGGTCTCCTGCCCCCATTCAATATCACAACCCCGTCGACCGAAACGGGTCCCCCGCACCCAATCGGTACAATTCCCCTGCACCCCGGCACGGCTCCCCTGCTCCAAACCCGTACGGGCAGAGGAGCTACGACCCGCACGACGTGTATCAGGGCCGGGCAGTGCCAGCCCTCGTCCCCAACAAGCGCCGAGCGCGCTGGGCCGGCCTGTGAGCGGCCTTGCGTACGACGACGCTGACGCGTATGGGGGATACTCGGCCTCTCCGCAACAACAACAGTATCCGACCCAAGGACAACAGCAGTATCCGACCCAAGGGCAACAACAACCCAACTCACAAGGGATGTGGAACCCCGGTCGCGATATAGAAAGAGGCGGCGGAGCCGGCTACTAGTTACTTCATTACATCTACTCTTTCCTTCCATTGACTCTTTCGTAGCCCATTGTACCAATTCATTAATTCCGGGCTCCCCGTGAAGCATAAAATTGAGCAGATATAAACATATAAATCAAGACAGCTTCTCATAGAGAATTATGCCGATGAGTAAAATGAGAACGACGATTATAGCGCCGGTGACTACGCGTTGCTGGTACATCCTAGAAGAACCAATTCCTGTTAAGTTCGGTGTGGTGGAATTGCGTGTGGACGCGGTGGATCGCACCTTTTATCATGCCCTTGAGCGTCCCTGACGCGCGGTCGATTGAAGTATTTGCTGTTTGAAGCTGGGACGTTGTGAGCGTGAATATAAATAAACCGCGCCGGAATAGACCTACAGTATCACGGGAATTTATGATCTGTTCCCGTTGCTGTCTGAGGTTCAAAAGAATATCTGCCTGCGCCCTGGTTCTCGGTCTCGAGAGCGATGCGATGCGAATCCTGCAGCCGCTTCGTCCCGTCCTCAAGCACCTGCGTGCCGGAGAAGCAGCCGCGTGCGGTCGCTTGTCGGGCCGTATGGCTCGTCCGAGGTGAAGGCGCCGGGATGGCTCGACGAGGACAGCAACGCGCTCCGCGCGAGCTGGGCGTGGACGTCCTTGTACTGCTTCTTGTTAGCGCGTCAGGTCCGCCTTGGCGGTGCGCAGCCGCGCTTGATATTGGGGCCGTATGGACTGCGGGATGCCTTGGATTTCAATTTCCATTTGCGAAACCTAATACTTTGTGTTGAGCACTGGCGGGGTCATAGCGAGGGGTGGGTGGGGAGTACCATCTCGTCCGCCTCGTCGAGCTCCATCTCCGCGCGCCTCAGGGAGGCCTTGCGTTGCTCTGCGTATACTCAGTATTGCTGCGTAACTGCTATAGAAACCTCTTGGTATTCACCGCCCGAGTCGTCCTTGCCCTCGCCATCGAGTTTCTGGCGGATAGTGTCGATGAATTGCTGAAAGTCCTGCTCATACGAGTCGAAGAGGCAGTCGGTGAGTTGTCCATGGTGGAGGCGGAGAGAGTGATGACTGCACGTGCTTACGCCGCCACTGGCGTAGCTGATTTCCATTCTGGGCAGCACTCATTGTCAACTCCAACCGCGACGAGTTCAAGTTGAAGCCCAACATGAGCGAACAAACCGCAGCTGCAAAAATCGCCGACAATGCCGCATCCAAGTAGGCTGCCGTGAACCGCTCTCTCTGTCTCGCCGTTGACAATAGCTTGCCGGCAGCGGGCAGCTCGTAAAACTCATCTTCTTCACGCTCTCACTCGGAATTGTCCCGATCACCTCGTACTTTGGGTCATTGAAGTACCTCTGGAATGGTTGGTTTAATCCCCGCATGCACGTTGTTCACCTCACCGCCCTTCCGTGCTGTAGGTAATGCAACATACTCCGCTTTCACCGCGGTCGGGGCGGCCAACCTCATCCTTGTTGCGTACATCATCACAGCCATTTTGGAGGACAAGGCAACAGCAACAGCACCTTCGCCGCCGCGGGAGACAAAGAAAACCCAATGAGGACGCGTGTTTATATGCTTCTCTCTGGAAAATTGTACACTTTCTAGTTTGCTTCTTCCGCTACACCTACAAATACATAATGTCTAATAATGTGCAGAGTCCACCCGCGAAACGCTGCAATTACGCAGAGGAACGAAGATAATAATTTACTGGCATCAAGCCGTAACATAAATTAAACGGCGTATCCCCACTGCACATTAGATGGCGGCGGAGGTAACGGCGCTCGGGAATACTGAATGAAGCGTGGTGAGAAGGGAGAACGGCCACGAGGAGGACGGAAACGTACAAACTGTTGTGCAGCGTAAGGATCCGGGCGCGAGGTGACTCGTCGCCGATGAGTCGTTGAAGGTTCATCGCTTGATGTAGTGCGATGGACATTAGCCAAGGCGGGTGGTTGGAGATATGGAACGGATTGTGCGGATCGCAGACGAGGGCGGGGAGTCGGAGAAGTGGTCGGAGAGGCCTTCGGCAGTGTTTTGATACGCGGAGAAGAAGAGGTAGGAGTGGTGGGAGAAGCTGGTTCAGCAAGGAGGAAAAGAAGTCGACGAATTTTTTAATATGCCTTTCCTCGGACTAGGTTCGACATAACGGGGCGTGGTGGGGGGCTACCGGAGTGGACTCCCCGAACTAAAAGAAGGTGAAGGGGCAGCGGCGCTATTCTCGGC